>RCUC01100547.1:0-13048 GCA_003697995.1 Taxidea taxus jeffersonii | reverse complement strand
CCCTAGACTTAATTCTTAATAAAACCACCTAGAGGTATCAATAAGTTTCTTCAGTTTTTTTTCTCTAATCTATTTTTTTCTCAAGAAGTATTGAAATTTATAACACATGAGCTTGTGAAATAAAAATGGTAGCATGAGTTTTATTTCATGAACACTGCTGCGTCTGGGCTGGGTGGTATGCTTTAAAACAGGGAATCCCATTTGACTCAGAATGGTTAAGAATCAAGCTTTTAAAACCTCAAGCCCAAATAGGTAATATCTCAGAACAAAGACCTGGTTCTGGGAGCTCCTAGGTGAAATTACTGGAAAACAGCCTATTTGAAATGGAGAGTCAAAGTTGGGTACTTCTTTTCTAATTTTCAGAAGCTATGAAAACCATGAGAAACATCCAGTTTGACTGTAAACCCAAAGGAAGGAAACTTAATCTCCAATTAAGAAAAATAAAAATGCAAGCTATGTTGATTCAATTCTGATCATATTTGCATGGATTTCAGAAAGATAGAGTTCTTAAAATAATTTCTGTTAAGATTCAAAATCTATCTAGAGAGTAATTGCTCACTCCTTAAACCATAGCTCCCGAATGAATTTTATTCAATGCTTAGCTGAAGGAGACTATTAGTGTTCCTTAATGAAGATATAAACAAGTGGCTAAAATAGGTATGTCTATCTAGCTACTGAATTTTCCTAAGATAATATTTTGTGAGACAGTTAGCTTTGGAGTTGGATATGTCTCAAAAATGTTTTTAAAAACCCTCCACTCTTTAAAACTCTCTTTGGGTATTTTTTCATTGGTTTAACCATTTTTCCTTTATGATGCCCATTGACAGGTTTACAATCACATCTTCATCTATAAACAGACTTCATGCTCTTAAATACAAGCCAAGGAAATTTTGAAAATGAATGGAATTGAATTCCTACCATTTCCAATAGTTTCAAACCCTTATGGGTTGAGGAGAGGACATGAGTAAAGCCAGGTCTAGAAATGAGTAAAAAGCAGTTATAAAAAGAGATTCATGTCTGAATAACAGCCTGGTTGCTGGAGTTTACCTAATTGGTTTCCCATTATCTGTACCAAAATGTTGTGTTTTCTATCTTCTTTGCAGCAAGTATGTCCCATTTAGCAATAAAGAATTTATTGCCCAAGAGAAAACAGGTAAGACAAAACAATTTTCCATTTTCCATTCCCCTTGAAAAGGGAGAGCAGCTCACCCCATGTAAAGAATTGCTTAATGGATGTTAGTTTGTAAGGACACCTCAGAGAAATGGCAGAAGAAAGCCCTCCCAAGAGAGCAGAAGAAAAACAAAGTGATTCAAACCCATTGTGTGGAAAGAGACTCAAAAGATTGTCTACCAGGGAGAAAAGGAGCACGGGGAGAGGGCAATGTGAGGTCATTCTTAGGCTCGAATACTAGCTCTGATACCCAGTAGCCAAGTTAGCTTGAACAAATTATTTTATCTTCCAGTCTTCAGTTTCCCTATCTGTACAGTGAGGGGCACAGACTAGTTGGTCTCCAAAATTCCCCTCCAAGTCTTGGTATCTGAGATTCCAGTGGGCTGGAAATCCCTCCAAATGGTTAATGTCAAAGGCAGGATTAAATCCCAGATATTCCCACTAGGTTGTGCTCCTTCCTTTGCATATCTTTATTTTCATCTCAGAAATGGGACTTTTTTTTCTGTAAAACGATAATCCAAAGTGTTTAGAACTACCATTTATGTTAGTATTTTCATCTTTTAGAAGAGAATTTCAAGTCCTGCTGTTCATCAGAGTCCTAAAATTTCATTTGTTGCCTTAGGGGAAATGTTAAATATTGAGATAGAGGTTATTCATCCACCTTCAAAGAGAATGTCTTCTCTATCATGTTTTATGGCTTGGGATTTGGTGTAAGATTTCTTCTGGCAAGGTGGGTGTGGAAGAGTGGAGGTAATTCAACTAAAAATATAAGTTTGAAAACCACTGATATTTAAATAAGTCCTATTCCCTAACCCAGTTAATTGGTATGTCCAGCCAAGATCACAAAAGGAAGCCTAGAGAGGCCAGGCAAGTAAACTACAAACTGTAGTGGATTGGTTATAAACAAAGCAGTAACCCAAATGAGAGGACAAATAACAAATACCTTCTGCCTCTAGCTGGGGAATGCAAGAAGGAGTGGTGGAGTCTGGATAATCACAGAGGACCCACTCTGCCAAAAGGCAGAAGCAGATCCTTTTCTTCAATGGATTGTTACCTCACAATAATGAAGGCTTATGGTTGCCAGATTTCTAAATTTTTTTTTAAGATTTTGTTTATTTATTTGATAGACAGAGATTACAAGTAGTCAGGGAGGAAGTAGTCAGAGATTACAAGTAGCGGGCAGGGAGAGAGGAGGAAGCAGGCTCCCCACTGAGCAGAGAGCCCGCTGTGGGCCTCTATCCCAGGACCTTGAGACCATGACCTGAGCCGAAGGCAGACGCTTTAACCCACTGAGCCATCCAGGTGCCCCAGATTTCTTAATTTTTAAACAAAATCAGAAAATACCAACCTCTATGTAAAATCATTGTGCTTTTAAAAACATTAGTAAAAAAGTAAAACATTCTTAACATGCACTAGAAAGCTAAAGAAAATATGTCAACAGAACAAATTTGTCTAGGGAGATCATTTTGTAATCCCCACTGTACAACCTCCCGAGTTGGAATGACCCAGCATCTGGCAAGACACCTCTCTGACTAGCCCCTGACTTCACACTTTGCCAAGATAGTCAACATAAAAGTTCTTTCTTAAGGCAGTCCCAAAGCTACCTCATTAAAGTGTTAGTCCACAATCCAGATTCTGCTTCCCAAAGCCAAATGATTTCATCTTCCATGTGAGAGTCCTTCAGACATTTAAAAATGGTGATCATGAACCCTGGACCTTCTCTAGAGTAAGCAGGTCTGATTCTTTCAGGTGTTTTAATTAAATTTCATGCTCATTTCCTGTGCCTTCCTGATCATACCTCTTTGAACACTGTCTGACAACGAACACAATCCAGCTCCAGTATAATGATGTTTGAATAGCACTGGACTTTCACTTTCTATATTTTGGAAGCTATTTTTCTATTAATACACCACAGGGTCACGTTAGCTTTTTTAGAAGTCACAGTTCATATTATTCACTAATACTGACCTTACAACTAGTAAAAATTTCTGTTGTCTTCTCAAATATACACAAATCAATCCATCTTTGGAGGACTGGGGTATTGATCCTAAATCAAGGACCTAGGTTTCTTTTTTTATTTTTTTCATTTTGTTAGAGTTCATCATTATGGCTTGTGAAGATTTTACTGGATCCTGATTCAGTCTCCTTTCAGCTTCTTGTCATCTATGATTTTGATCAACATCAATATCCTCAACCAGCTCTTAATAAAAATGTTGAATAGGACCAAAAATGGCAAAGCTCAGAATCCTTTGTCCAAATATGATATAAATCTATTAATATAGACTCTGGGGAGTATCTCACACTGACCCCATATTGAAAGGAAATTATAAAGCACCCCAAATCCCAAAAATATCATTCAGGTTAAATGAAAAAGAGTCTTTCACAAGGGAGGCTATTTGAAGACTGTGTTTATATGGCTTGACTGCATCATTCTGAAATCTAGTTGATTGGTTTGTGTACACTGCTCTCTCAGCAATCAGTTTGTTTTCCTTGGAGCAATCTAATCCAGCTATTCACATGACCAAAATCACCAGACCAACCAGTTTTCAATCTGGCCTTTTGAGGTAATTTCAATTCACTTGATAATTTGTTCACACATCTGCAACTGGTTGATGTTTAATTATGAAAAATCTTAATCAAAGAACCAAAATCAATGAGTAATCATCAATGCTAATCATGACAGTACCAGGTGGCACTCAAGTGTGGACCAAATCAAATTCTTCTAAAACTTAATAAAGTGATTCCTTTTAAGAAGTCAAGGCATCTCAGAAATAGACTAATTCAGCTAAGGATCATATTCTCCAGGGCTAAAATATATCATTTGACTTAAATAGGAGCAGTCAAAAAAATTCCCCACCGTTTAATCATGTGGTCTGGGCAAGTCACTTAACCTTCATTAAGTACCTCTATTTTACCATCTCTATCATTAAATAACAATAAAAATCTAAATGTCTGGAAATAAATTGCCTTAACTTGTAATCTTTATCATGGAATCACAATGAAAGCACAAATGCCTGCAAATAAATGCCTAAGACTTCAAAGCTAAAAGAGTGACTTTATCTTTATTTATTTATTTTTTTTGAAGATTTTATTTATTTATTTGTTAGAGAGAGAGAGAGCGCGCAAGCGCAGGCAGAGAGAGAGGCAGGCAGAGGCAGAGGGAGAAGCAGGCTCCCTGCTGAGCAAAGAGCCCGATGGGGGACTCCATCCCAGGACGCTGGGATCATGACCTGAGCCGAAGGCAGCCGCTTAACCAACTGAGCCACCCAGGCGTCCCGTGACTTTATCTTTAAAAGAACAGCAATTTTTAAGTATATATATTACATCAGCTATGTGTATACAAAATGAATCTATATTAAAATTTATTTTGTATCTGTATATATATATCTGTGTATATATATATATTGTATCTGTATATATATATACAGATATAAATATATATCTGTATATATTTAAAAATATAAAGTTTGAAATGATATAAACAAAAAAAAATGGAAGTACATACTAGTTTCACAAATACCTTATAACTTTTGCATGAGCAGAAAAGGTGATGATAATACCTATTCCTTGTGCATTTTCTCCTACTTAATTCTATATTTATTCTCCTTGCCTGCCTCTACTCCATGAAAAATTGTAGCAAGTTTAAAAATTTAGTGAATTGAAACAGTGTTCCACAAACTATATTATGTTGAGTTCCTGGCATTTCCTACAAGCATGTTGTGAATAATAAAAATATTAGTTAAGATATACTAGTTTTAAAAAAAAATAAAAAATACACTAGTTTATGATGCAGTAACAAAACATGTTTACCCTCAATTTCCAGTGATCTAATATACAGTTATTTACTGTTTACTCATACTACATGTTTAGACTGGGTCAGTGGAAACTCTAACATGATCTTTCAGTAACTGGTACTGTTGAAGATTCCACCCTCTTGAGATGCCAACAGTAGAAGGAAGGAAGTAATAGATTAGAGCAGAAAAAAATGAAATAGAAACTAGAAAAACAATAAGACAGATCAATGAAACCAGGAGCTGATTCTTTGAATTATAAAAGACTATTATGAATAAACATATGCCAACAAATTGTACAATCTAGAAAAAATGGATAAATTCCTAGAAACATAGAAACCCTCCAAAACTGAGTCAGCAAGAAATAGGACATTTAAACAGACTGATTATCAGCAATGATATGGAACCAGTACTCAAAAACTCCCCACAAACAAAAGTCCAGGACCAGAGGGTTTCACAGGTAAATTTTACCAAATATTTAAAGAAAAGTTAATACTTATTTTTCTCAAAGAATTCCAAAAAAATAGAAAAAATAGAAGAGGAAGGAAAGCTTTGAGGCCCTGATACCAAAACCAAATAAAGACACTAAAAAAAAAAAAAAGAAAAGAAAGGAAAACTAATAGGCCAATTTCTTGATGATCATAGACACAAAAATCATCAACAAAATATTAGCAAACTGAATCAAAAAAAAAAAATTTAAAAAAATCATTCACCATGATCAAGTGGGACATATTCCTGGGATACAAGTGTGATTCAAAATTCACAGATCAATTAACATGGTACATCATATCAACAAGAGAAAGAATGAAAATCATATGAGTATTTCAATACATGCATAAAAATAATTTGACAAATTACAACATCCACTTATGATAAAAAAGAAAGTTTCAACAAAGTAGGTTTAGAGGGAATATACCTCAACATAATAAAGGCCATTCATGAAGAACTCATAGCAAACATCATACACAATGGTGAAAAACTGAGAGCCTTTCCCTTAAGGTCAAGAACAAGACAAGGATGTCAACTCTCACCACTTTTATTCAATATAGAAGAGTATGGAATATATTCAATATAGAATATAGAATATAGAAGTCCTAGCCATAGCAATCAGGCAAGAAAAAGAAGTAAAAAGTATCCAAATTGGTAAAGAAGTAGTAAAATTTTTACTATTTGCAGACAATATATATAGAAAACCCTAAAGACTCCATGAAAAAACTACTAGAACTGTTAAATGAATTCAGTAGAGTTGCAAGATATAAAATTAATATACAGAAATCTGTTGCATTTCCATACACTAATAGTAAAGTAGCAGAAGGAGAAATTAAGAAAACAATCTCATTTATAATTATACCAGACACAAAAAGATACCTAGGAATAAACTTAACCAAGGAGGTGAAAAACCTGCTCTGAAAACTATAAAACTTTGATGAAAGAAACTGAAGACAACACAAACAAATGGAAAGATATTCCATGCTCATGCACTGTAAGAAAAAATATTGTTAAAATTCCATATTACCCAAAGCAATCCACAGATTTAATGCAATCCCTATCAAAATATCAATAACATTTTTTACAGAATTAAAACAAATAATCCTGAAACTTACATGGGCCCAGAAAAGATCCCAAATAGCCAAAACAATCTTGAAAGAGAAAAACAAAAGTGGAGGCAAACCATGATCCTAGATTTCAAGATATATTACAAAGCTATGGTGATCAAAACAGTGTGGTACTGGCACAAAAATAGAGCTAAGTCAATAGAACAGATAGAGAGTCCAGAAGTAAACCCATGATTATATAGTCAATTAATCTTCAGCAAAAGAGACAAGAATATGTGATGGGAAAAAGAGAGAATCTTCAACAAATTGAACTGGGAAAACCAGATAGTTGCATGCAAAAGAATGAAACTGGACCACTTTCCTACACTATACACAAAAATCAAAATGGATTAAAGGCCTAAATATGAGACCTGAAACCATGAAAATCCCAGAAGAGAGCACAGACAGTAATGTCTCCGACATTGGCTATAGAAATATTTTTCTAGATGTGTCTCCTAAGGCAAAGGAAATAAAAGCAAAAATAGACTATTGGGTCTACACCAAAATGAAAACCTCCTGCATAGCAAAGGAAACAATTAAAAAAAAGACAATCTACTAAAGGAGAGAGGATTTGCCAATGGCATATCCAATAAAGGGTTAGTATCCAAAATATATAAAGACCTTACACAGTGCAACACCCAAAAAACAAATAATTCAATTAAAAATGCACAGAAGACATGAACAGACATTTCTCCAAAGCAGACATACAGATAGCCAACAGACACATCAAAAGATGCTCAACATCACTCATCCTCAGGGAAATGCAAATCCAAACCCCAATGAGATGTCACCTGACACCTCAATCAAAAACACAATAAAAAATAAGTGTTGGCAAGGATACAAAGAAAAAGGAACCCTCACTTACAGTTGGTAGGAATGCAAACTGGTGCAGCCACTGTGGGAAAAAACACTATGAAATTTCCTCAAATAATTAAAAATAGAATTTTGATATGATCAAGGAATTCCACTACTGGTTATTTACCTGAAATCACTAATTCAAAAAGATATACGCACCCCAATGTTTGTTGCAATATTATCTATAATAACCAAATTATGGAAGCAACCCATAATATATATTATATAATATATACATTATATATATATACACACACATGTGCAATATATTATATTATATATTATGTATTATATATGCATATATATATATATATGAGCACCACATTAATTGACTACCTAGTTTATGAGCTTTGGATAGTCAATTTTAATCTTAGGTTCACCATTGCATTTTCCAGCTGCATATGTTTAATAAAGAGATATATATACAGTGGAGTAAAAAAAATGAAATCTTGCCATTTGCAGCAACATGGATGGATATAGAGAAAGTATAATATTAAGTGAAATAAGCCAGCTAGAGAAAGACAAATATCATATGGTTTCACTCATACATGAAATTTAAGAAACAAAACAAATGAATAAATCAAAAAAAGATTTTTTGATTCTTGATTTCTTGATTAACCAAGAAACACATTCTTAACTATAGAGAACAAACTGATGAGTTACCAGAGAGGAGGTGGATGTGGAGATGAGTAAAATAGATGGAGGGGTTTAAAAGTATACTTATCATGATGAGTATTGAACAACACATAGAATTGCTTAATCACCATATTGTACATGTGAATCTAATGTAACAGTGCATGTTAACTACACCGGCATTAAAATTTGAAAATTTAAAATGAAAAAGTATAAAATAAAGTGAGATACATACTACATACATACATACGTACATATGCAGAAGAGGTGGGCTTCTCAAAAGTGTGAAATTTGACATAAGACAAACAAAAATGCCCTTTTCAGGGCAGTGACATCAATGGGTGCCACTTGAGGATCCATGTAAGGAGCTACACGTGTGGTGAAAGAGTCAGAGAATCACAGGTTGTGAGTTCTAATCACAACTCTATCACTTATTGTCTGTGTGGGTCCCAGAAAACCACATCACTATTTTCTGGTCTTTAATGCCTTCATCTGTGAAATGATGAAAGACATCAACCCTCCTCATTTTGTAGAGTCACTGTGGCAATCAAATAAGATGAAAGAAGAGAAGGTTTTCTGAATACAGTGAAGTGTTATTATTGTTCATAGAGATTCAGGGCAGCATTCTAAGTTTTGTGCTGAAAAATCTAAGAATAACTAGACTAAAAATGTGTAGGAAGTGAATTGAAAAGAACCTCAAGTAAAATTATTTCTTAAAATTCAAACTAGTGTCTTATCAAATAGCAAATTACATCAGAGTTAAAATTTTTTTTGAAAAAAAAAAAACTTGCTCTCTACTGGGATACTTGGTCTGGAAAAAGAGGGTGAATCCCGATCTCTTGCTCCTCTCTGAATTCCTATAGCCTCCCAATATGTTTGGAGTATAGACTTGTGACCAAGTTTATTGCTTTAGATAGAGTGAGATTTTAATCTTAGGTCTACTACTGCACTTTCCAACTGCATATGTTTATAAAAGTTATTTAGCTTCTCATGACCTCATCTATAAAATGTGGTTGGTAATAATAGCATCTATCTCAGGAGTTGAAGTAAGCATTAAATGAGTTGATGCTAAGATAAGTGAGTGATCAAAAGATGAAAGCCATGATTAGTAATATTTTATTCTCTAGCATATAATTACATAGTGACTGATACTGTTTTTCTGAAATTTACCCATTAGCACTTTTATTCACTGCTGCCTTTTAAAAATTGTATACATATGTCACGAAGACATCACATTTAGTTATGAGTAGGTGATTTTATTTTCACTGTAATTTTGCCAAAATAATAACAGTTTTAAACATTAAATGCAGGACTTAACTAAAGACAGCAGTCTTTTGCCCCACCTCTCCCAAGTTTCAGTCCATCAGAAAGATATCATCCTTTAATTCTTTAACTGTTTGTTGTGTTAACTCCCCACTGTAAAATAATATGTATATAGTGAAATGTATTGATTTTTTTTTCATTTCAAATGTAGTCTGTTAGCTTTTTTCTATAGATGAGAATTTTCTCAATCACAGCACAACACACACTCATACATACAAACACAATGTTTATATTTCTTCCAGGTTCTGAATATAGTTATATCACAATATGGGATTAAATTAATATTCAGTATTTATATTATGATGAGTACTTAAGTATTATTCACAGTTAAGGCACTTATTATACAAAGAACATCTCCTTTGTTAAGCAGTTTTTTTCTTCCTGGAGTTAATGATTGCCCTGTTTTTCAGTTGCTTAAATTTCCTATGCCTCTATGTCAAATTGTCTCTCTAAACGAGTAGTTTTCTATCTCCTCTCAGTATAGTCAAACAGTCCTGATAAATGATCAGTTCCTTATTTAATTGAGTCATCCATCCTGGAACCACCATCTCTTCATTTCGCTTGTAGTGGTTGCTTTCTGGACCAGCTCACATCTCTTACCATAGGACTTCCCTCACCATCATTCTGGGAATTCTTTCAGCTGTCCGATACTGGATCCCTCTTTCCTGGATCTCATAACTTTCTTTTATTCAGTTTACTCTCTTATTCTGATGAAGGATATCTATCATGAGACATGTTATTTTAGAACTTGTATTCTGCACTCAGCTTAATTAATGGTTTATCTGATTATAAATTATTATGTTGGAAATAAACATCTCTCCAAATTTTGGAAGTGTTGCTGTATTATCTTTGCTTATTCATGTGGCACTGAGAAGTCTGATGATCATTCTGATTCCTGTCTTTGTATTTCTTCTTCCCCCATCTTTCTCTTTCTCTATCTCCCTTTTTCCTTCCCTCTCTCTCTCCCCCACACAAATGCAAACACACACACACACACACACACGCACATACACAATCTTAATGATTTTCTTCTCATCCTTACATTGTAAAATTTCTCAGTTATATTCCTTGGAAGAGACTTTTCCACTTATTGTGGTTACCATTTAATGTGTCCCTTTAATCTGGAGACATGTGCCTTTCACTTCTGTGACATTTTCTTATATTATTATTTTGATAACTTATTTCTTTGTTCTCTTAATTAGTTGTAGATTATAGGGCAAATCTTACAGTTTTCTTATTTTTCCCTTTTTGCTTCCCATATTCTTTATTTTTTGTTCTACATTTTTGGGAGATTTTCTAATACACACACACACACATATATATGTATATATATATACATATTTGGGTATGTATGTATATGTCATATGTGTGTATACATATAATTTTTTAATGCACAATCTCTTTCTTGATCTTTTTCTATAGCATCATGCTCTTGTTTCATTGATGCAGTCTCTATTCTCTCCAGGGTGTTTCTTCCAGTACTTTTAAGTTTTGTTCTACTCCCTACACTTTCTGTTTCCTTAAAGTTCACTATTTTGTGTGTTTTGTTATGCTTTATTTACTTAAGCTTTTATTTTAGAATATTTTCTGAAATGTCTGGTGATGTTTAGCTATTCATTCATATTTAAAAATTAATTGGAACCTATAGGTTCATGAACGAAGACATAGTCATTTGTTTGTCTGCCCTCAAATAACTGTGATCTTATCTCTTGACCATGTCAGTTTTCCAGAGAGGAATACACCCCTATACCTATAGCCTGGAAAGAGAAGTCTGGCTGTTGGCACTCTGAAACCTAATCATGTCATAGTACAGAAGTAAAACCATTTCACTTAATCCCCACTTTTACATGACACCTATTTTCAATCATTTGCATGCTTGTTGCCTCCAATATGAAAACTTTCTGGTTCAATTTCCTAAGTAGTAACCCTAATTGCTTTCATACTGGTTTTCAACTTCTGGCCTTTTGATGTCATTGGTGCCTCTGATTTTTGAGTCTTTCTGGGATGCTGCAGTCTAAAACAGCTTATATCTTGTTGGCTTCTCCCTTGACATACCCTTAGGTTCCAGCTTCCCAGTCCAGCTAAATCAATGACTTTCTTGTGTGTGCAGTAAATAGTATATAACATGAAATCTACTCTATTAACAAAATCTTAACTGTGTAGTATAGTATTACTGACTGTAAGTACAATGTTATACAGAAGATCTCTGTAACTTTTTCATCTTGCATAACTTAAAATCTATAATTGTTGTACAACTTTCCATTTTCCTCTCCCTTGAGCTCCTGACAACCACCATTCTACTTTCTGCTTCTATGACTTTGCTACTTTGGATATCTCAGATAAGTGGAGTCAAGCAGCATTCGTCCTTCTGTAAGTGGCTTATTTTACATTGCATAATGTCCTCAAAGTTCATTTATGCTGTAGTATATGATAAGGTTTTCTTTTTATGTGTGTGGCTGAATAATATTCCATCCTATGTATGTATCACATTTTTCTTAATATATCCATTGATGTATTGTCCTTTCATTCAGTGGTGGTCATTTAGATAGTCTTCCTCTTGGCTGTTGTAAATAATGCTACCTTGAACATAGGGTACACATATGTTTTCAAGAATCTGATTTCAATTATTTTGGATAAATGCCCAGAAGTGGGATTGCTGAATCATATTGTAATTCTATTTTCAATTTTTCGATGACCCTCCATACTGTTTTCCATAATCACTGTATCAATTTACATTTCCACCAATAGTGTACCAGGGTTCCTTTTTCCCTAACAACATTGGTTATGTTCCTTTATTTGTTTGTTTAAATAATGACCATTCTAACAGGTGTGAGGTGATATGGTGGTTTTGATTTGCATTTCAAAATGCAAATGATGATTATATGTTGAACATCTTTTCATATACTTGCTAGCCATCCTTTCCCCATGGGTTTATTTCTGGGATTTCTATTCTGGTCTATTAATCTATATAACTGTCTTTATTCCTGTGCCATATTGTTTTGATTGCTATAACTTTGTAATATGTTTTGAAATTTGGAAGTGTGAGGTCTCCAGCTTTGTTCTTCCTCAAAATTATTTTGGCTATTCACTGTCCTTTGTGGTGCCATATGAATTTTAGAATTGTTTTTTCTATTTCTGTAAAAAGTGCCATTAGGATTTTGATAAGGATTGCATTGAATCTGTAGGTCACTTTGGGCAATAAGGACATTCTAACAATATTAAATCTACTAACCCATGGACATAGGATATATTTCCATTAATTTGTGTGTTAATTTCTTCTAGCATTGTTTTGCAGTTTTCAATGTGTGTGTTTCCATTTTCTTAATTAGGTTTATTACTAAGTATTTTAATTTTTGATGCTAATGTAAATGGGATTCATTTCTTAATTTCTTGTTCAGATTGTGCTGGTTGTGTATAAATATACAACTAATTTTTATATGCTGATTTTGTACCCTGCAAGTTTACTGAATTCATTGATTAGTTCTAAAAAGCCATAAGTGTACAAGATATCTTATTCATTCACTTTCTCCATTTACTTTCTATCCTCAGATTTTTGTTCACGTCACTCATTTGCTATATCTTTAATCCCATCTTATTTGTCTTTGTGGGTTTGCATCTTTTTTATTCCCTTGCTCATTTTAGTGCTGCTTATGAAAGAAAGGGAAATAAACATGTGTGTG
>RCUC01100546.1:0-12419 GCA_003697995.1 Taxidea taxus jeffersonii | reverse complement strand
GGGGTGGAAACGGGACATTCGGGTGGCACCGAGGAAGGCACGGTGCTCCTCTGTGCTATTGCAGAGGCACTTGTCGAATACAGACCACATGCAGTTTTGGCAGGTGGGCTCAGGCTCAATGCAGAGAACGCATAATGTGAGGAAGAATGAGTGCAGAGAATGTGGCTCTTTAAAAATGAGCATTTCAAAACCGGTGGAGGACATAAAGCATCCTGGATCAACTCATAGAGTTAGAGATTGGGAATGGGAATGGGTAGGATGAAATCTCAGCCAGCATGACATCATGCCCCTGACCCATGGCAGTCACCCAGTGGTTCTCGAACCCTAGTGTGTGAAGAATCACCAGCAGATTCCCCGGGCCCACCCGCTGACACTCCCAATCAGTACTCCTGGCCACAACCCCGACACCTGCATTTTTACCAAGCTCCGTGCGGTTTTGATGCAGAGGTTGGAGCACTGCACTGGGCAAAATCCCTTCTACAACATTCCAAACAGGTTTCCCCAGTCCTTGTCGGGACTCCCAATGCCCTGGGGCAGCCAGCTCCGAGGCTGGACATCTCAACTGTCAGTGTGAAATTTGGGAGGCCTCTGGTTTTGTTTTCTTTTTAATTTAATTATTTTAATTCTTAATATTTTTCCTTTGTGCTCTTCAGATCCTGTTCTTGGACTGGATTTAGTGCTTTTTATTGAACAACCCTGTTGTTTTAACTCAAAATCGGTTTCTGTTATCCTCGGGGAGATCTTCCTTGACCAGGTGTGGGTGGGATTCCCCTGTTTGTGACGAGGCGCTTGTTGTCACGCCCACCAGCATCACCAAAGTGACCCTCTGAGACAGATTCATCTTTCTCAGCGTTCCAACCACTGCAGGAGGAACAGGAGGCACATGTTGATTTCGGCTGTTCTACCTGGCTGCCTACAAGTGGCCCAAGAAGGAAACTTGAAATAGGAAAGAAAGTCTTGCACGAGTGTGTCTCCCTTCCTCAATTTTCAGGGCCTGCCACTTTCATCAGTAAATAACCAGCAACTTGGCTTCACATTCCTACCTTCTTCTTCTAAACAGCTGTCCGCGTGGTCACTTAGACACTGAGTCTCGCTGTTGGGTATACTCTTTGCCCCGGAACCAGGATTCGCGGGTCCTGCTGTTGGCCGTCTGTTAGATGGGACAAATGACACGGCAGCTCTGTCTCTGCAAATGATGTGGCAGATGAAAGAGAGCTCAGACACCGGAGGCTCTCTCTGGCTAAAAACAAACCACAGCCCCCGGCGGGTCACCTTTAAGCATCCAGATGGCAGCTGACGGTAACTGGAAGGGACCAGAACCATCCCAGGCACTTCCAGAACTATGGATTCTGCATTTGGGCTCCTCGCTACTGACACCCAAGCCCTGGGCTCTCAAATGTCACCCAGTCCTGTCATCTGCAAGGGAACCCCCGGGTGAGGTGGGTAAGGGCCTGCTTCAGGCCTGTGACGAGTCAGGCCACTCTTGGCCTCTCCCTGAGAATCGGAGCGGGCATCTCATCACCTTTGGTCCTGATTTTCCATTTCTGTGCAAAAGAAGAAAAGCATCCCAAGAGACAGAAAAAATGTCGAATCCCTGTTTAATTGGCAAGTTTTTCAGATAATTGGAGAGTTTGCTCATTAAGGTTAGTCACCTCCTGCCAACATTTAAAAAAAATTTTTTTTAAGCAAAGCATTTGTTAGTGATTTCCTATGACATGTTGCTAAGTCTCCCCTCACACTCTGACGTGGTTTTGGCTAACGTGGCCCCAAGAAAACAAAGCATTTCCTCTGGGGGCTGACTGGTACTCTCCTGTCTGTAACACTCGCCACGACAGTGTAGAAAAGTCTGGATTCTGGACTTAACATCAGGAAACACAAGTTCTGCTTCCTTATAAATCTATGCACCTGCCTCACAGTTACACTGAAGGGTGCTGGAGGTGGGCTAGGCCAGAAACATCAGCTCCGCAGACTATGGTCTTTCCGTCATGGGCGTCCATGTCTTTGCACCTGAAGGGTTTCGTTTTCCAGAATCCAGACTCAAGGTTGCCCCAGACGGGAGTCAAATGCCACCACAGAACATCTCAGTGTCGACCACCACTTCACTAGCAGGCAAGCGCAGGAGCGAGGGAGGTCTCGCGTGGGATTTCGTCCCTTGTCTTCACTGGGGTGTTCCGAGAACCTAGAATAAAGCTAGCTGGTGGGCCCTCAATAAATGTCTGTTGAATGAATTAATGAGTGCGGGCTAGACGGGGGGCCAGACAGAGAAAGACACTGTAAGTGGCATAAAGGTCAGTCTGCCCTGAGTTCTCTGTGGCAAAAGCATCTGCCGTCTGATGACAACTCACAGCTCTCCGTATAATGTAATGAACGGTAGAGGAGGCTATAATTTCTCTGGTTTTCCTCCAGAGCTCTGTCTTGGTGAATTTTAAATTGCCCAGAGACATCAGACTGCCAAATCAACGATCTCGAGGAATCTTCGCATCTGGGTGCCTTGGACCAGATCCCTTTGCAATTTACTACCAGCTTAGAGGAAGCAGGTCTGGGTGGAATCAACCGATCATTTTTGAAAGGCACGCCTTGTTCTCACCAGGGAGCGTTCTCTAAAAAAGGCACGGAGCGAGGTGAAAATAAAGGGAGAACCCACCATAGACAAGGCTGGGGCCCCTGAGGTGACCTGGTTCTCTCCTAGATACAGTGAAGGGGATAGAGAACTGGGAGCCCACCCTCATTAACCGGTGGCTCCACGGCTCACATCAAATCAGCGTGTACCTTCTCGGTGCCCATTGCTCCAGACCTCGCACAAGTCTGTCCATTTCACTTTGAGATGCGATCCTTGGCGTGGGCTGAGGGACCCATCACTCCAAAGGACACTGTGGAGAGAGAGAGGGGAGGATGGAGAAGAGGCTCTCCGGGGGCAGTTTCTTGGGGATGTAGAGGAGTCCGAAGGGGAGGAAGCTGCAGTGTAAGCCAAGCTGAGGCGAAGACCCCCAAAAGAGAGACCCAGTCCTTGTGATCTGTTTCTGCTGCCCGTGTTTCTTGTTGTCAGTGCTAAGTGTGTCACGATCATGAACCGAAGCACAAAAAGACGCATGAGACATCGTAGTCATATGTCTGGTGTCACACTTGGGAACAAAAACCTTTCAGTGGTAAATAAATAATTTCCAGTGGGGTCAGGTGCCCAGTGTTTTCTTTCTCCTTTTCAATTCATGTTTGAGATCCATCAGATGCACAAACAATAATTTGATAAACACTCATCATTAGCTGCTGCGGAGTTTTAGAAACCTTGGCGAATGCCGTGGAAGTCCCCTCGGTTTCACTCAGGAGAGCGCCACGTTTCTCCCTGCCCCAAACGTGTCTTCACCCCTTCCCTCCAGGTATACATAAACTCTGAGCAGCCAAAGGTACTTTTGCGTTTTAAACTTTATTTAACTTGCATCCCACTATTTGGGCTGCACATGAAAATTTTGAACTTGACCCCTGCAGACCTATGTAGGTCTAGCTCATTTATTTATTTATTGACTTACGTATTTGCTGCTGTATCCTATTCCATTGTATGGAGAGGACACAGTCCCATTCTCTTAGTAACGTACATTTAGACGTTTCTTTGTTTTTTTTCTATTATAAGGCTGCTAGGAACATTCTCATGCATGTCCCCTTGTTCCCGTGTACAAGTTTCTCTAAGGTATGTCCCCAAGGGTGAGTAGAATTGCTGAATCAGGAAGGGCTCTCTGTGCGTAGCTGTGCACGTGTGAGAGTGTGTGTGTGTGTGTGTGTGTGTGTGTGTGTGTGTGTGTTTTCATTCTCACGCCCCCTGGTGGCTTTGTTTGAGCACCAAATCCAACGTCCTACACAGGAGCTGGGATGCCGGCATTGGTTCTGGCCTCTTGGGGGCTCTGCCTTCATTCTTGAGAAGAAAAATCAGGTAGGAACTAGAGACTTCTTTCTCAAACATCCCCCAAAGAAATACTCCTATCGCTGGAAGGTCAGTGCATCAGCCAGGGGTTCTCCTGCACTCCAGAAGGTGGGCCGGGTCAAGGGGCTCCTGGAGGCCTGTCACCCTAGGTCCTCCTGGCGGCTGCCCCAGCCCAGCCTCTGGAGGCAGAGCCTCTGGCATCAGCCAGAGGGCAGGGCCTGAATTTTATAGTCAGTAGGGAATTAGCCAGGGCTGATTAAAGCCAAAGTTCTCATAAAAGAGAAATGATCCATGACGAGAACCATGAGATGTCTTTGCTTTCCAAGTCTGTGTGTGTGCAATTCCTTATTTTATATACTACACGTATTTCTTATATTCTTATATTGTAAAGACAACCAGAATTTTTAGTTTCATAATTAAGTAAAAGTTGGTCCTATCCCACAAAGAGCTAAGTATACAGACTGTGTTTCATGGGTAACTATGACTATAGCCCACCAGAGCCTAAAACTAACATCTAAGAGTCCAGAAGAGAGGAGAAGAGTTCATTAATCACTTGATACAGGGCTTTCCACTGAACCACCTTACATAATAAGCTCTGTCCCTGCATATAAAACTGACTCACGCCAACAGCACTGCGGGTAGGAGCCAAAAACCTACATCCCAGCGTGGCTGTGTCACTTTGCAGCCTTGGGCGAGTCACTTGCAATTGGACCTACGTGTCCACATCTGTGAAATGAATTTGGATCCAATGATCACTTGCTTTAAGGTGTTAGGATTCTGTGACCTAGACTGGCAACAATCTACCTTTCACATGTAACTTCGGTCTCCTGTCTGGTGCATGAAGCAAGAAAACCCACCTACTTGTGTTCCTGCCTTCTCCGCCCTGTGCCTGGGAGGTCCCCCCAGCACTTCCGACAGGCACCCACTCCTTGAGGTGAAATACAATGTCACCTGAGGCTCTGAGTCAGCCTCTCTCCTGTGCTCTACTCTTAATGGAGCTGGTGGTAATTTTCCACCCAAGAGTTTCTTTTTTTTTTTTTTTCTTTTTTTACTGCCAGTTAGAAGCACCACCATTCCAGAAGCTCAGAAGCCCAGCATCTGTTTTGTCTTCCTTCCCGGGCAGACACCTGGCAAGGCTAGAGCCATGGGAGGTGCTACGGATAGACTTAGGTTGTTGGGCATTTTCTTGGTGCGAGTGTTGAAGGACTCCACCCCCTTCTCCCCTCCTTTTCCTCCTGCAGGTGAGCCTACACAGATGGTCCTTGGCATGAACCTCAGAAGTTTCCCCAAGCCAGAGATAGAGGCAGACACCTCTCTGGGGGGAGGTGAGAGGAAGTCGATCTCGGGGCTGGAAGCCAGGCATTGCCAAGGAAACCGGTCTAGTGGTGACCAGGGCCCCGGATGGTTCTCCTTCAGCTTGGTGTGGTCTTGCAAGCGGCCTAGGCTGGAGCAAGGCTTCCCATCCCAATTTCCCAGCACTCCTCCTTGGTGTTTCAGGACAGCCCCTTGCCAAGTGGGTGTTGGCACAGGAATCCTGCTTCAGAAACGGGGGAGGGGGGGCTCAAGCCAGGGACAAGCAAAGAGAAACTGGTTTTTCCAGCCAAAAAACAAACAAAACTTCTTTGCAGCCCCTTTTTTCTTTAAAAGCCAGGTGGGATGCGCTCCAGAGGCAGAAGGAGTACCCTCAGGGTCTCTAGGCTGGGAGGGGAAAGGTGACCCCCCCCACCCCATTCAGGCGGAGTCGTCCAAGTCAGCCCACAGGGGAAGTGTCACTGGCTCTGTATTACAAGTCACAGGCAATCCCCTCATCCAGGGTAGCTGCAGGAATTCCGGGGGAACCAGGACGGCAGTGGGAAACCACACAGCTTTCTAGCACCTACATCCTGATCTAAGAGGTAACAATATAATGATAATGATGACACACAGCATGTGGTAGCCCACTGCTCCGTGCTGGGCACTGAAGACACAGACTCAAATAAGTGACAGTTTGTAATAGGCAGAGGGGGGACTGAATGGGGTGTTCTCGAACCCTAAGTCCAGGCTCTGATACACGGCCAGTGACCAAGACTCTTCACTGCAAAGGTAACTTAGATGCGCTCACAGTGGCTTTCAAATGTTGCCTAGACTGAGAATTGCCAAGCTAGGAAGAGCTGGAAAGTTCTCTTTCCTGGGGAAAAAAGAGGGGATACCTGCCTGCATTGGGAGGGACCATTATTCAAGGGACAAGAGCAAGTTGGAGTGGAGTATAACTCAAGGGAGCACTTCAGGGGCCACCGCCAGCATTGTTTAGAGAAGAAGTGGGGTCAAGGTCAGATGTAGCCAGGGGTCGGGTGCAGGGTCATCTTGATCAAATGAAGAAACCCATGCAGAGACAGAGGAAGTGGAAGAATCCAGGTGGCCGATGCAGCATTAATAGGATTATACTTTTGTCAAGGGGCTGCTTAAAGTCATTCGTTCATCCTTTCACTGAACATTGATGAAATACCTACTATGTGACAGGAACTGCACACAGTGGGATATTAAAAAGTCTCCACTTTTCACTTGTGGGCTTTACAATCTCAAGGGGGAAGATTAGACATAGAATAATCACACACACACACACACATACACACACACACGGTGGCACACAGAGATAATGTCATGAAAGGAAATACCAGGGGGAACACTGAACAGTGCCTCAAGAGTCAGTGTTAGTAGAGTTAGTGCCCCTATCTAGAGAGGGGCCCTAAAAGATGAGAAGAGTTGGGATGTCTGGGTGGCTCAATGGGTTAAGCCTCTGCCTTCGGCTCAGGTCATGATCCTAGGGTCCTGGGATGGAGCCCAGTATCAGGGCTCTCTGCTCGGCGGGGGGCCTGCTTCCTGCACCCCCCACCCCACCTGCCTCTCTGCCTACTTGTGATCTCTCTGTCAAATAAATAAATAAAATTTTTAAAAAAGTGAGAAGAGTTCAACCATACAACCGTCCTGGGAGAAACCATCCCAGGTGGAGGGTGCGTATTGGGAGGTCCTGAGGCAGAGAAAAGGTTGGTAAGCTTGAGGAACAGAGCAGGGCTGTGTGCCCAGAGCTCTGCGCGAAGGACACAAGCTGAGGCCAGGAGGTAGGCAGGGGCTGGACTACACAAGGCAATGGTCAAGTCCCCGGACTTTGGAATGCACTCCAAAGGAAATGGGAAACCACTGGAGGGGGCTAAGCAGAGAGGACGCCATGACTAGATCTGTGTTTTCAAAAGATCACTGTAGAAACTGTCCTATGGGAGCTCCTCAGGTCTTTGGGAGACTGAATCTTCTCTCTGAGTTGAACTTAACTTGTCCTTTGCATCTTGGAGAGGGTTGCTGGGGAGCAGCTGGGGAGAAGGGGGAAGGAAGGGAGTGGGCTAGGCTTCACGGTCTTTACCCTATCCTCCAAGCCCTGCTTTGGGGAGAACGACCTCATGGCCAAGTGCAGATGGACGATCGTTCCATTCTTTGCTTCCCGGTGATGGAACCATTCACAAACTCCAGACACGGTTGCTAATACGTTGAATCTGGATGGCCAGCCATGCAGTGCAGGCTGACCCTGGTTCACCTGGGCTGCTCAGACATGGGCAGCTAGGCCCCTTTGCTCCTTCCTTCTTTGCTCCCCCTCTTCTGGGAAAAGAAGAGAACCAGAACATTCCATGGGAACTGTGCAGTGGCTTTTACAACAGCCTGTGATTGACCAACTGGAGGGGATGGGAGGGTCACAGGCTGGGAGGATGATGGCAGGCACTAAGAAGACAGAGGATAAGAAATGGGGAGAGGGATCAGCCCTTGAAAGAAGCCAGACCAAGGGAAGCAGACGCTGAGAGTAGGAGAGCTTCACATCCTGAGAAGAAGGAATAAAAACACTTATCTGTGTCTTTATTGAATTTATGCCCATTTCATTCTAAAACAATTTGGGCAAAGCGTTGCTGATCACCCAACACCAGGTCAGTGCCATTAGCAAACCACCAGAGAAATGCTCTCAGGGGCAGGTCAGCATGTGGAGAATAGAGCAAGGCAGTCAGAGAGAGAATCAGAACAACAGTCTATTGGCAACAGCTCTGCGTGTTTCCTCCAAGAGCTTTTGCAGCATAATGGCATGTGGGGGCAGTTAGATTTATTTTAAATGGTTTTAGTTACATCTCCTTTGGGTCAGATGGGTGGGTGATGTATGTAGGTTACCTGCTGGAAATGGACTCCACTGGGGAAAAAGAGTCAGGAAGGGGCTTCTTCTAGTTCCTTCCAATGGGGCAGCAGGCAGGCTCCCAGCCTGACCCTGGAGCCCTGGAGATGGGACCCATTCTGAATGGCCTAGAGCCCAGGCCTGTGATGGAGGCAAGGAGGCAGAGATTTAACCTGGGCGAGTAAATTTAAATGCTTTTATTAACAATCTTCTTACATTACAAGGATAATATGACAAAAAGAAAGTTTCTGCGTACATATTATGATAAACCAACATAGCTCTATTTGTATCCAGTGTTCTAGGCCCGTCACACAGGTACTATAAAGCGTAGTCTGCAAAATAATAACATCGAGAGGTTTTTTTTTTTAAAGAAAGAAAGTATTAACATATTAATATGTATGTGATAATAGACTCCTAGGTATTTCCCCCCACCCCCACTTTATTTTTCCTTTGTGATTGAAATGAACCGGTTCAGCAGCGTGGGGGGTGGAGAGAAGGAGAGAGGGCCCGAAAAAGAGCAGATTGGACTGCTGGCTCTTCCCCAGAGACCAAAGTGAAGACAGAGGGGTGCCCGAGGGCAGCGTGGCCCTTGTCTTCTTGCGAGCGGTGTTGTAACCGGCTGTCCTCCCCTGGACGGGGGCCCGGTGCCTGTGAGGTCCAGGCTATGCTCTCTCTCTCTGAGGTACAGTGCATCGTGGGTTGCTCCCCTGGGATGCCCACCCCTGGCCACGGGTCTGACCCACCGTCGTGGCAGGGGCTGGCCTGGTCTCTCTGGAGGCACTGGCGAGTGTCCGGGGCCCTGGCTGGCAGCCAGCTGTGGCTCAAGGAGACCCAGGCAGATGTGGAGGGGAGGAGAGGTGGGCATCGGCAGAACAGACCCACCCCGGACAACAGGTGTAGGGGTAGGTCTGCTGGAGACTGAGGTACGTTGGTAGATGGCAGGAGAAAGGAGGATGTGGGGGTCAGAGGAGGCTCAGGGACAGAGGTAAGTGCCTTTGGAGAGCTGAAAGGCCCAGGCCAGTCCAGGGAGCCGAGGATGCAGCCAACGTGGGCTGTCTCGGATCACCTGCAGCCCCATCAGCCCCTCCTCTCCTACCTACAGGGCGGAGAAACGGTAGAGAGAAACCTGGAAGCTACACTGGCTCCTGATTCAGTCAGGGCCGCAGGAGCCCTCCGTCGGTCTGCCAGCCGCACCAGTGCACCCCCTACCCCGCCCCCAGGCCTCCAGATATGACCCCCCCACCTGGGGTGGCAGCAGGGACAAGCCAGGGATGGCATCCTCCCCAGCGGAAGTGGATAAGCTTGGGGCACCCGGCTCAGCCGCTGCCCCGAGTCACAGAATGAGAACAGTGTACATGAACTAAACCTGCCGGTTACGGTGGCGGTGGGCTGCGGGGGTCGCTGGACCTCCACGCGGGAGAGGGGGGAGCGTTGTCCTGAGTACGGCCAGCAGCAGCAGCTGTGCAAAGTGGGCTGAGCCAAAGCCCGGCTTCGGAACTTGAGTTGCCACTGAAGTTATGAGTGTGTGGGTAGGTCTGTCCCACCTTTCTCTGGTGCCCCCCCTGCCCGGGCCGGAGAGCCCCCGCACGGCGGCGGGCAGCACTGGCTGGCGCTCCTGCTGCCCGCCTCACCCCTCGGGGACCCCGGGCCGTGGGTGGTGGAGGGGGTGCTGGAAGGGGTGAGGGAGGCTGGGCCGCCCTTCTTCCAGAGGCTTGGCCTCTAGGGGGCAGCAGAAGCACCTAAGGTGGGGAGGGCGGCCTCCTCCCTGGGCACCCCCAGGTCCAGCTGGCACCTTTCCTATTGCCACCAGTGCTGCTCCTTCCGGGGGGAGGGGTGTGGGATGAGAGGGCATTGGGGAAATTGTGCAGTGGTCCCTCCACCAGGGCCCAGAGACCACGTCCTAGTGCCAAGGGGCACTGACCACCAAAGCCTCGGATGGCGCGGGGCGGGGCGGGGGTGGTGGTGGCGGGTGAGGAGGAATACTGGGGAGGGGTGAGGAGGGATGGGGGGCCCTGCGGCTGGAGCGCAAGTCTCCTTCTGCCTCAGCCCAAGCCTGCAGAGAAGGCGAGAAAGTGCATGGAGAGGGCGGGGAGCCGGTCACTCTTCCCTCCTCTGGGGAGGAGGCCCCAGGCCCTGCACACCTGCCTGCCACTCAGGCAGCTCCCACCGCAGAGGCTCCGCCTCCCCCCGCCCCAACCTCAGCCCGGCTCCGCGACAGGCTTTCCCATTGCTCTCCCAGCTCTCTATAGACTCTATTTTTATATCTATTTAAAACATAGAAATGTATAAATATATAGGATATTATTTATAGATATATAGACGTGATTTAATCTCTTACTCGCGTGTATCCGTACTGTATATGTCCGTATATACAATATATATGCTGTAATATTGTATTACACACTGCACACACCCCCTGCTTCCATGCGCTCACGCTCCTAGGGAGACTGGATTGCATAGGTATTTGCAGAAAACACCACTTGGGGGATTGGGGGTGGGGGGAGGGAAAGCCAGATGGAAGAGGAGGGCCGTACCATTTTCCTCCCCAAAGGGCACTTTTTCTCCCTCTGGCTAACGCACAAGGATCACCTCAGAGGCTCCTTAAAAATATCACAGCTCCATCCACTCAGCTAAAGGACCCTGTGAACAGAGAGCAAGAGAGGCGTCTCCCTCCAAGCAGAAGAAGGGCCCTGTGTGTCTCTGGACAAAATCCTCCCTCCTTAGGACGTGAGGAAGAAACCAGACCACAACCCATGACCCAGCACCACCTCCCCCAGGAGGCTGGTGTCTGGAATGGGACCGTCCCAAGGTCACCTGCCTTCCAAACATGCCACGCCCACCTAAGGAGGCCTGGCCTCCCTGCCCACGGCTGCCCCAGGCTGGCCAGGCTAGGGCAGCCACCTGAAGGGGCAAAGGGGCGTGAGGTCCAGTGTCACTGGAGCCCTCATCACAGACTGGGTGTGGGACCTAGATAAAGCACCAATTCTACCTGGAAACCAACCCAGACCACATGTCAAAACCAGATCCAGATCCAGAATCCTCTTCCTGGAAGGGGGGAGGGGGAAAGGCAGGGGGAGGAATCCACAATTCTACTTCAACTCCCAGGCTGCCTCCTGGACCCCGTAGGGCTCCGGGTGACCAGGAACCCTACACCTGGCTGGGCCAAGCCTGTAGTCCATTCCGGTGTCACCACGATCGTTTTCAGCATCCAACATGCTTTTTCCCTCTTTTCTCCTTCTGGGTATCATGTCCAAACAAAGGGAAAATATTTAAACACGACCTTAAATAATTATAAGCTTCTTCCTCCAAATGACAAGGTTGACATAAGCAAGTCAAGGAGAGGGGGCTCAGCAAGACAACTCAACGTGGAAACATACAGCTGGGGCTGAGGCGAGACCCCCAGCTGCTCTAGACTCAGGGCCCAGCACCCAGGCTGGCCGTGCAGACACCCTGGATGCTCGAGCCTGCTCTCATTCTCCAGAGAGGATGAGAAAGTAAGGATCTGCCCTGCATTACAGGATGTGAAAAAAAAAGAAAAAGAAAAAGCAGGTGTTTTGGATGCCTGGACTCTTACCTTCAACCAGGCAGGCAAAACGTGGGCATTCCACGTGGCAAGAGTTGTAGACAGGGCTTGGCTGTCCTCAGAGTTCACAGATACTGGATGGCCATGGGTGTCTTTTTCCTCCAAGGAGGGGAAGCAAACCATCTTCATCACGAGGGCTTGGGGCTCCCGGGCTCTGCAGTGTATCTGCTTGACATAAATGGCCGTGACCCTGAATTCCCTTCCCACCCGCCTCTATGAGCCAAAGAAAGTCACTAGTCTGCCAGCCCCACTAGGACGAGTCTCAACTCCAGATACAAACATGTCCTTCGAAGCCAGGAGCTGAGCTGCAGGGCTCGATTGCATCTGAAGTAACCACGTTGGAGATGCCAGGACCAGCCGGCCACAGCTTTTTATGCCCATCAAAGGGAGATTAGGCTAGGTAAGCATTTGGTTCCCAAGGCTAGACCTCATGGGTCTCAATAGCCCAGGAGTCTTTCCCAAGGAGGCAGAAGAGTGGAAACTCCTAGGATAGAAATCCCAGGCAGCATTCACGGGAAGGAAGCACTGAGCCTCCTGGGAACAACCAGGTTGAAAAAGACCCTGTGTGAATTGCAGTGGTATGTCACCCAATTTGCTCCCCGGTTACTCCCTGTCCCAAGGCAAAGTGACCTTCAGAGTGCTTGACACAGCCCAGGCCTGGCTGGATTCAACGGAAGTCGTGAGCTCCCCGAGTTTTAGAGCGCCTTGCCAAACTTCAAGACCTGATGCATGGACACCTG
>RCUC01100543.1:0-16939 GCA_003697995.1 Taxidea taxus jeffersonii | reverse complement strand
TTCCTTGAACAGACGGATCTCAAAGCAGCATTTGCTATAAATGGACCTGAGAATAATCATGTCAGAGACAAAGATGAATTTATTTTTGTTTCTTTACACTTTGCCCCCATCTTCAGCTACATCACCAGAGCAGGAGGAGGTTGGGAGTAGCTGCCAAGCATTTCAGTGCCACCACCTGTGACAGCTGTCTCCCTAATCACCCTCATCATACCAAACATGGAAAACCTGGCTGTGGAGAGAAGGTGAGCTCTCTTTCTTCTACCAGCTTGTTTTTGCAGAATTACACTTTTTTGGTAAGTAACTCTCTTTCTTGTTTCATATGATGTCTCTACTGTTTACGTTCCTTTGTGCCTCCCATTCTGTCAAATGATTTTAAACATTAGGAAATTGAATTCTGAACATCCCTCAAACAAAAAAATTGCATGCATGTGGAACATCTCCGTCAGCCAAAATATTGATATTTTTTGGTAGATAATTCAAGGCTGACTCCTAGTAACTTGGTTGACACCCTACCCTCTTGAACAGGAGGGCTTGTGATGCATTTCCAAATTAAAAGAGTGTAAAATGGGCATGGTATATGTAGAAGGGAAGTTCATGAAAACATAAAAATAACAGTAGCAGCCGCCACAGCAAAAACCTACTACCTATTTACTGCCTTAGGGCCCTTCTTTAACTCACCTTTCTTGGTTTCTTTGAAAATATTAAAAACTTATTTTTTCTTTTTAGGATGAGAAAAGAAGGGTTTTATTTAAGGGTCTCCATTTCTCCAAGCCTTTGGGAAGATAATGAAGATGATAGTCATTCAGAAAATCCACATTCAGTGTTGCTGGCTACTTTTATTAAAAAGAGGAGTTTTGAGTTGGATCATCAGTGACATGCCCACTGGAGGACATTCACATGCTCAGAAAACTTTTATGCCACAGATCATAGCATCAGTACATCTAGGAAAGCCCGTGCCTGCTCTTCTGTCCTAAGGTTTTATAGGGAAGTAGCCTTAGCATTCTGATTGCATGTGGAGCCAGTGAGGCTGGGGCAGCCCCTTCCACCTCGCCCTCAGAGCTCCCCGGTGAGTGACACACTCATTCCAGGGCCTGAATCTTACTCAACAGCTTCACTGGAGAAGTATTCTGGCCTAGGAACTCTGTCTGCCTGGAAGGAGTTTTTCTCATGGGTACTGAAAGCAGTTCTGTATGCCTCGATGATCTAGGCACAAGTTATATATTTAAAAAGTCTACTAATGCTCAGTCTCCCTCTTCTCTCTCTCTTCCCTCCTTTCCTTACTCTCTCTCCCCTAAACCCCTTCTCCTGACTTTTCAGAATCTCTTGACTCTTCAAACCCAGAGAACCTTAACTAATGGTCTCCGGAGTTGGTGTGGTTGCTTCAGAGGTATGAATTGTTATTATTATTGGAGTATAAAAGGAAAAAACATGAAATTGTATTTGCCTATAGTTCGTTGCATCCTTTTAAATTCTATTTCTGTAAATGTATAAAATTTAGTAGTAGTACACAATCATGCATGTAATTTCTAAGTAAATAAACATTCATATTTTTGTATGTATTCTCAATAGATATTTTACTAATCAAGACACACACATCAAAATTGTAGAGTCCACACATCTAAACCATGTTTGGTAGATAACTGCTATCTTCTTAGGGAGAGAGATTTTTGCAACCATCAGTACTGGCTAGTCTAAATATTTTATCACTGTCTGTGTGTATGCATCCATTCACTTTAATCACTTACAAATTATTATAGCATACAACAATTAAGCCATAAGCTAGGTAAACGGCTTTGGTTTAGAATTATTTTTCCTCCCCATGGGCAAGATATTTCCCCAAAGAGTCTTTGGGAGGAAAAATGATTTGTCAACTAGGATCTTAGGCCCATTTGATCTCTCCCAAACACAAAAGAACAATTCAACCTTCTCATAAAAAAAAAAAAAATCTGTGAAATGATGACAATAATATTTAACCTGCAAGGCTGTTGTAAAAACTAAATGACAAAACATGCATTAATGTAGCATGTTGTTAATTGAAGCAGTTTAATAATGTAGCAGCAGCATTTTGATTCTCAGAAATAGCAATGCCCTCTTCCAGTCTATGTTAAATAACCTCACTTTCTTTAATATCTCCTCAAAATATATTTCATTCGTTTATGACTTGATGGCTGAAAGTGGATGTCCCACTCTGCTGGAGCCATGTGGAGGTAAAGACCTCTTCCCAGACCAATATGTCAAACCTCATTTAATGCATCTGGGAAATATGAACTTGTCCTGCATTTTCTTTCTATAATGGCACTTCATTGCTTACTCACATTTATCTCATGGCTAGTTATGTGTCCTAAGTGTTTTCCCACTATGTTTATGCTATATTTGCGTTACTGGATTCGTGTTCTTTGGAGGATGACTTGGCATTTGCCATATTACAATTCAGCTTTGTTGATGAAATCATTTCCTAATCTTTCAAGAACACTTTTTTCCCCCCACAATTAGAATTCTGGTCACCCCACCTAATTTAATATTATGTAGAAATGTGATGATACATTTGTAAGTTTTTCATAAAGATGATAAAAAATTACATATTTCCTACCAGAAAGTGTTTGATAGAGCTTCCCAGGTCAATGCCATTAATAACTCGTTTTATCTTCTTTCCTCAGGCTAAAGGAAATGTGCAAGGTAATGGAATGCTAAGTGCAATAATATGGGTAAATACCCAAAGCTGTGAGGATATGCAGGTATGGTTCCTAACAGAGTTTTGCGAAAGCAAGGAAGTCTTCTAAGACCCTGTGACATCTATGTAGAGACAGGTTAAAAAAAAAAAAAAAAGTGGGGGAGGGGCAAGAAGACTATGCCATGAAACAGGTGTAAAGGTCTGACTACATTTCTTCTGGGTACTGAGAGTCACTCTGTATGGCAGAGGGGACTAGGAATACTAGTGAGGGATTGGCACGTCTAGTTCCTGAGACACCTTGTTAGGCAGAGTAAGGATGGACTTGAGGTCACTGGGAAGACATCAATGGACTTGTAAAGCAGGATCCTGATAGCCTCAGATTTGTTTTATAGAGAAATTAAAAATTACTCTCCCTTCAGTGTGAAGAACAGATTACAGAGACAGCCAAATTTAAAGCAGAGGGATGTTATAGCTATCTATATGTGTGTCTTCTGGGCTCCAAGTTACTCTGAAATATGTAGGTTTCTTGTTTCCCTTCTATCACCTGGCATGAGCCCTTGAAAATGTTCTGGATACATCATCTCTGCACCTTCTCCCTTGTCCATCATGGTCACCACTCTGTGATAGAAGAACATTAAATTCATCTGGACTGCATGTTCTTCATAAAATACCATTTTTATCTTATACACTGTTTGTATCAAAGAGACTCATTACAAAATCACTAGACTCTCGGAGCTGAATCACTGAATCACTGCTAGTCATTCATCTGATGATGCACTCTAGTATGCTCCTAAGAATTGTTCTATTGGCTAGCATGTCAGTTAGGATATGTTGGCTATCAGAAGACATTATTTTGCTTCAGTTGCCTTGTCTGTAAAATAAGGATGATAAGTCTACCTACACAATGGGGTTATTGTAAGGATTAAATTAGTCAATGTCAGTAAAGTGCACAAACTAGTTGCCTAGAAGATATAAACACTCAGTGAATCTTAAGTATTGGGTTGGGATTTTTATAGTTGCTTTAGCTACAGATAAATGCCGAGGTGTCTGGGAGTTCACAATTTCCCAGTGGCCTTACCAATGACTGGCCAATGCAGGCCTATGAAAGCCCAGGTTCCCAGCCTTCAGTGGAACAAACCTGAAGGTATAATTTATGCTCCAGAGCTCCCCATAGAATCAGAGCAGGATTGAGACTTTGCCTGAACTCACATACCTACCGAATCTCTCCTCTGTCCTTCTTGCCTCCTTCCTTGCTAGTTTCCCCACAGAACCCTTCCTAAGTAAGTCACTCACACTCCATGCTTGTTTTAGGGTTTGCTTCTCCAGACCCTCCTCAGAAAGGTGGTAGGAGCAAGGAGAGGGAAAGCTGGAGAGAGGCATTGAAGCACCAAGGGCACTAAGAAGGAACTCAGCTCTTCCAGACCTGGACTGTTCTCCAGTAGCTTCTATGGTGTGTTGGGCTCAGCTGACTTTCCTGGCTCCGGTATACTACTCCTCTTTCACGTTAGAGGAAATCTCATGGAAAACAAGCAGAATTTCAGCCTCGTTTGGAGACAAGGAATTTGAACTTTGGTTACTCTTATGCTCAAGTTTTGAGATTCCTTACGAATGAGGGTAGCTGAATCAGCAATCACTCCCGTATTTTCAATGCCTGGGTTTGGCCTGCATAGATTCAAGAGGCTTGCTGGTTTAAAGCTACCACAAAAGGTTTTGGTCAGGAAGTCATTTATAACCTCAACCACCAGCAATTTACCCTGATGATTCCTGGGTGAGTTTTTGTCCTGTTGAATCAGGCCTCTCTCAGTAGTGCCAGAAGGAATTTTCACCTTATTATCACCACCGTCTGGGTTACTACCCTACCTATCAAGGAAGCAGCAGCTCCCAGCCTTCACATCTCTGAAAATGAGAAGTGGCGCTAAATTGTGATGCTTGAAGATTAATAATTTCTCAGTTTTCATAAACTTTTTATGCTGCAAAGTGCTTTCATATTATTTCTTGGTAGCTCTCCATAACAATATTGTGAAGAAGGTAAAATTGACTGAATTATGCCCATTTGACAGGTGAGAATACTGAGGCAAAGAAAGGTCAAATGAGGTCCTAGAGAACCACAGAAAAGGGAAGATCTAGAGCTGGGAATTGAATTGAGTCAGGATTTCCTGACTGGTGTTCTGTGCAGAGGGAGTTGGATTGGGGAGTGTGGAATGAGACTGTAGCCACTTCTCAGTTCTCCAAGGCACAGGAGCATCTGAGAACAGCATGTGGAAGTGAGACAAACCGTGCCTGAACTCGGACACTCTGGGGCTCCACTGAAAATTGCCCACAGCCCCAGAATGACTTTATCCAACACAAGTGATTTCTTTGCACAGATTTAGATTTCCTTGCCAAGGAAGATCTACAGTGAGTCATTACTGTTGATTCACTGGGCTTATGAATTTAGCTAATTCAGCTAAAATAAAGATTCTATCATGGGAGAAGAGTTCGGACATGCAGAGCTTATAATTCGCACATTTCTGTCTCTGGCTGTGACTGTGGTTTAGGACACTGGGCAATCCTTTTGTTCTATTTAGCAAAAAGTTAGAGACGAGTATCTATGACATGAGTGAGTACTGCAGATTATAGCTGCTGGGATTCTCACCTGTCGTTTTAAGTGGGTACGCAAGCATGCATGCACGTATGTTCACCCAAGGGAGACTTGAGAAAATGCTACCATTTAGATTGGAACAGGCTGGATGAGTTCTAAGATATCTTCTTACCATGACTGTGAACTAACGTGGATAAAAGAGCCCATCTATGTGAGCTGATAGGCCCATTGTGTGCCCCACACAGCTGTCCTTTCACACAATTGTGGGTGTTGTCCACTGTCCTTCCTCCCCTTCTATTAGGTCCTTCTTACTGTATACATTCAGGATTCCATGCTGCTGAGGGCTGGCAAACAGGGTGACATAGCAGGACACTTAGGCTGGGTCTCTTTTTCCAGGAGTGGTCACTAGTCATCCAGCCTGGGATCAGGTTAGAGTTTGGTCTGCTCCAGCTTCCCCTTGCCACATGGGAGAGGTAGGTAGATAGGATATATTCCTCTAAACCTCTCTAAACCTAAAGCAAAAAACACACCCACAATGAAATAATATTTGCACAAATAGAAGACAATTTTTTTTAAAAAAAGCAAGCACAACCACCCAGCTGCAACAACCACCCCCTAATTTATTGCCTGTGGGACCCACTAGATCATGGTGTGCTGACAGCATGATGAAGTAGGGAAGATGGATACACTGAGTGTCAGCACAGCTGGCTGATTTGCTTTTTAAAAATAACCCAGGACTGGATCAATAAGTAACCAGAGGCTGCATGTTCATCTTAATTTTGAGACTTTAAATATTAGTTATTCTTTCCCCTGTGCCCTGAAATTACAAGAAGTCTCTATTGCCTTGACATTGAGAACAAAGTGGGCTGAGTGTTGATGTACGGAAGTGGTTATTCTTACCCCCTCCCCTCAGGGACCCTCCCTCTGAGGCACAACTATACAACAACATGGTAGAACCCTTGCAAAAGGACACACTCTGTTCAAAACATGCCCAGGGTGGGTATACATGAGTCACAATCCTTATGTGTCACTCTTTAGGAAGTTAGTGCTGTCTTTGATTGCATTAATAGATGCTTAGTGTCTGGGCAAAGGGGAGGAGTGTCACCACACTGTGATCTGCCAACACTCTGCCAAGGGCTGAGCTCAGATATGGGTGCCATATTGTAACCCCCCAGTTTCCCTATCACATTACCCCTTTTCTGAAACATGTTGTTCCTTTACTCATATCCTATATTGATCAGTAGATGTAACATGAGTGGGGAAACAAAATAAAATAATAAAATCTGGGCTTTAGAAGGTCCTCAAAGAAAATCTGTGTCTATGACCTTTGGATTTCCCAGACCAACAAAACTGACACAGGGCTGCTAATCTTGATGTTTTTCTAAGTAAGGATGTTATAAAAAACACAGACAAAAACTGCCTTTATGCTCAACATCAGTTCATTTTAAGCAGCCCTTTTAATGTCCCAAATTCAGATTACAGAGCAGTCCTGTAAGAGAGAGTTTCTCAGATGTTAATGAGTGTCCAAATCACCAGGGTGGCTTGTTAAAAACAGATTCTTGGGCCTCACTCCCAGAGGTGCAGATTCATAAGGTTGGGGGCCTGAATTCCATGTTAATAACAAGTTCCCAGGTCATGCTGGTATTGCTGGTCTGTGGACCACATGTCAGGGAGCACTGCTGTAAAGAAAACAGAATTAGCTTGCTTAGAACTCACCGCCTTCTTCTTCCATTTCTTTTGTCCAGGGCCAGAGAACACATTTGCCTACACAGGCTTTTGTCTGCAGACCCACTGACCAAGCATAACCGTTCTCCTGAGGCCACATCCCTCCCACTACATATCAAAGCACGTGTCATCCATGGGTTTGAAAAATCCCACCCTCAGCTGCATGGCTATAACTAAGGCTTGAAGATGGATATAAGGCTGTCCTCCATTATCTCCACAACACACTCATCGAATTAGTAGCTTAATTTCCTCCAAAGGGGAAAAGTGGGGAAACTCAGGAGTCAAGAGCCTAGAGATAGGGACGTATTGTTTGTTGGTCTACATGGTGACTAAGGCAGGTCTTTCTTTAGTGGTTTGACTGTTTCTGCCCAAGTTTCACTGCCTTGGAAACTACCTGGTGCATAGAAATACCCATGTTTGAGTCTTGTAGCACATGCTCTTATCCACTGAGCTGCCCTCAACTCTCCCTTACTCAAAAGGGTCTGAGGAAGAGCCCTTCTCACCCTTGGGTCACCTCCAGAAAGTCCTCCTTCACCTCTATTCAGGAAGTGACCCATATGGACAGAGTTATTTATACTACTTCAGACTCTATTATTTATCAGGCAGGCTGAAATGCATTGTCTCTTGGAATCTTCATATCAACCCTAAGAGAAAGCTATTATTAGCTCCATTATTTCTTAGACGAAGAAACTTCTGTGCTCAGTAAACTTGTTCAATGTTACCCAGGAGGTGATTCTGTATCACAGCAGTCATTCCACTCTACCTGCACTGTACACTTATTTTTAAGATTATGTTCCTCTTTGTTCCTCTTTCTACTCTTTTTGACACAGAGAGGTGGCAAAGGTCAAACGTGAAGCTAAATGCAGAGTGGAGATTAACTCTACTATTTCTATAAGAAAAAAACACCCAAGTCCCTGTAGCGACATCACAGCAAAGCCACTCAATTAATTCAGTGATGAGATCAGCCACATTGATCGGCTGAAGTGTCAAGTGAACAATACAACTCATTGATTGGATGTTTTATTTTTCAGAGGCTTGTGTAGACATAGCACAGGAAGTCTCTTCCAAAAGTGTTACCATGGCACCAACCAATTGGTCTGCTTGTCTAGCCTCCTCTGTTTCCCCAGGCAGTCCTTTTAGAGACTCAGTCAGAGGCCTGCTTGCCTAGGTCAAGATCTGAGCACCTCTCCTTGGATTGGATGTCTTTTCAAAAAATGTGCTTGTCTTCCAGGATAGTCTTATTTCAATTACCAAGAACCTAATGACTTTCTGTTTATAAATTGCTATGTTCCTTTTTATTATTATTATTAGCAATTGAAGCACTGAAAGAGAGCCCACAGTATTATCCCCATCTTACAGACAGATGGGGCATGAAAGCCCAGAGAAGGTAGGTCACCAGCAAGCTAGATTGGGGCCAAAATTGTTTCTTCCAGTTTGAATATTCTCTGAACCATTTTCTGCCGTCACAGGGATAAATCAATGAAGATGCATTAACCTTGAGAATCAACTCAATTAGGGAAGAACAGACAGGAATTAGAATAGACATCTTATCAGGACCATACCAAATGGATGCCTAGTGAAATCTCAATTGGAGGAAATGAACTCAAATGAGAAGGAGATGTTGAGAGTACCTAATAGTTATACCGCGTCTAGCCCTTACTTTGTGCCAGGCACTGTTTTAAGTGTTCACAAAGATGAACTCATATCATCTCTAGTTCAGTCCTAAGAGTTAGGCACCATCCCACTTTACAGATGGCAAACTGAGTCTTCTCAGGGTAATTTAACTTTGGTCAACAGAAAGGGATCTAGACCAAGTAATTTAACTTTGAAGCATATGTTTAGGCACTGTGCTAAATACTTCTTAAAGAAAGAATGTTCTATGATATTTCTTTATTATAGTGGGGAAGAAAACCAACAAGAAACCAAACCAAACAAAACATATAAACTTGGCCACTTCCTTCTTTCCTTAAGGCCTATTTATGTTGCCATGTCATATTCCAAGCAAATAAAAATTTGTTTATATCAGCTCTGACATTTTTATCAACCACTCCCTTAAAGAGGCAACAAAGAGGGTGACTGTCACCATGTAAAACATAGCAAAACTTCGTCCCATTAGCAACTGCTTCTCATGGTCCCCTTAGACCTTTTATTTTTTCATCATCCCATAATCAACTTCTGATTTTCTCAGCCAGTTTCCTACAAGCATCCAAGCAACAGACTGAAGTCTGAAAGGTGATGACTTCTTCTAATCCTCTCCTACCTACTGTAGGTAACCTTGGAGGAGACTTTGGAGAAGCAGTAATAAGCTCCAGCTTCTGAGAGGAATCCTGAACCCAACTAACAATGAGATCAAGGTAGAGTGATGACTTTGGCAGATGACTTACCATTGAGCTCAGAGAAGGCAACAGCTCATGCCTGCTAATGTTCACGCCTGGCAGCTAAGTTTGCTGCTGCAAGTCTTGGCCCTGGGCTAATATGTGACTAGAAATTCAGGTGTAAAAAAGCATGTATGCCAAAATCAGCTGTTTCTTAGCAGTTGAGTTGAAGCAGCTGAGGGACTAAAATAATACTTCTCAACATATGTGCTGTGCTGTCTAAAAGTCATAGAACTGTTCAGAGAAGACGAGAAGGCTGGGGCTTGAATCCCATAAAGGAGGAAGGGAGGGGGAGTTAGGAAATAAAAGTGTACAGTCGACACTATGTGTCTAGTCTTCTATTTTCGACATTGACTTTTCCATCTCGGACACCAGGAGTTCCAGCACTTAAAAAGCACACATCTAAATTCTGTTTTACCCAAATCTCTCATGCATGCATCCTTTACCCACATAAATAGCTACACAATTAAATGACACCCTGTCCAGACCCATCTACAATTTTTTTCTTTAGGTTCAGCTTTTTGGAGATCAATGGCAAGTAGTCTAAAATCCACACATTCTTATTTTTAAACATCCACACTGTGCCATAGCCAAACAGAGTCCTGGAAGTAGACATTTTTTAAGTTAAGGTCCAGTTACTTGAGAAGATCACGGTTGACAGAGGGTGAGCGGTCAGTGAATGATTAATTCAAGTATGACATGATCATACTAGAATGTACACAGAAGATTACAGGTGCTCCAACAAGGATAAATCTAATCTATAGGAAGGCTTCAAGGTACAGATGATATATGAATATCTGAGTTGAGCCTTAACGTGTGTTAGAAGTTTACCAGACATTCAGAAGAAAAATACAGTCTTTAGTAATTGGCTATTGCGTGTCATTGCATATATTTTTTTATTTAAAATGCAAACCTCACAACCATTTCAGATTTTAACAATCCATCTGAAATGGTTTTCATCTTTTTTGCTTTATTAATGCAAATGCTTTCACAAAGAGAAAATTTCTGCCCAGGCCTTGCTAAGTGTTAAATAAAATAGAATTTCCCTGTTAGGTATGGCACACTTCTTCTTCCTTTTATTATCATCATTTGGATTGATGTAGTAATAAAGGATCCTGAAACCAAAAATTCAAATATATTGGAATTCATGCCCCTTGGGCCTCCCTTATCTGTTTTCTTTGATCAGGCTATTTTTTTCAGAATAGGTGGGGGAAAAAATTTAAGACTTCCTCATTTTTGAAAAACAAATGCATAAGCAGATACTTTTTTCTTTAAACATCCAAGGTGGTACGTATATAAATGAAGTCTTAATTTTAATCATTCTAACTACGAGGGAGCTGTCACGGTAAAGTCATGAAAGCTGATATGTATTGGGTTGAAGGAAAATTTCCTAGTGTGCTCCAGAGATTCACCCTGAGTTCCAGCCACTGTGAGTTTATTCTTTAATAGATTGTGGCTGATATACCAGGGCATTAAAAAATGCATCTATTGAATATAGCTACTCATGAGTAGAGTGAGATGAATATTTACTCATCATGAGATGAGTAAATATTAATAAAAATGATGGCTAAATATTGGCAAATGGTGGCAATATTATCTCATTTCATCATCCAATCGAATCCATAAGACAGTTACTGTCATTAATCCCCCATGAGAAGGCTGAGGCTCCAAGGATTAAGTAAATTGGTAAGGTCACACATCCTAACTGGCAGAGTTTAACTTCCAATGCAGGGTGGTCTGACTGCTTCTTTTTCTTTTTTTTTTTAACGATCTATTTATTTAATTGAGAGAGAGAGAGTGAGTGCACAAGGAGCCTGACAAAGGGGCTCAATTCCAGAACCTTGAGATCATGACCTGAGCCGAAACCAAGAGTCATACGTTTAACGGACTGAACCACCCCGGTGCCCCAGGACCATCTGACGTCTAAGGCTTGCATTACAATGACTGCATGTCCTGCACTGTCCTAGATCCTGGACCCACACTCACTATAGTGTGGGAAATCTCAAGGAGCTGGCATCGTATGAAGGAGTTCATACATGAACAAAGATACTCAGCAGGATCAGGCGAGTTATGAAGACACCTGTAGAAGACCGTGGAGTGGGGAGGGGAGAAGCTTAGTGGACATTTAGTCTCCTGGCTGGTGCAGGATCTAAAATAACTTAGGAAGCTCTGCCCTCTCGGAAGAGATCCAGAGGCTGAAGAGAAAGACAGATAGGAGCTGCAAAGAATTAAATCAAAACTGTGAACTTAAAGAAGGCATTTGGCACCCTATAGCCAAGCTGACCCATTTGAGCCATCTGCATGATTATGTATTTGCTGCCATGACCAGAGGGAGGTGAAAACTTGTAAGTCTGCTGCAAGGAAGTGTTTGCAAACAAAGACACACTGCTCCCTGGTCATCCAGAGAGGTCCCAGGGAAATGCTTGGGGATATGTCTGGTCACCATGTTATAAAGCAGGGTTTGGGGTATGTGTCTGTCTCCCCTGATTCAATCTTCACTTGTTTAAGCTTCTTAAAGGGGTCTTACAGTCCTCCACCCATGAACTAGGCTGACATTTTTTGAGGAATCGAAACTGGGAATGAAAAGTAACTGCTGCTTAATATTAATTGTCCTAAATTCAAATATTCCCAAGCATCAACCTTCAAAAGAAAAAAAAAAAAGGGCTTGAAGAACTCCTAATAGTCCCGATATATTGCATGTATAATCATTTTTCTTATTTACAATTTATTCTGTAAGCACCATGATGGCAAAGGTCAAGCGTTACCCATCTTAGTATCTCACTCTAAACTGAGCACTACTTAATATTTTTGTATTATGAATGCATTTTTTTGCTGTTGTTTTTCCTCAGTAGAAGTGCAAGCTCTTGGGAGAAGGGACCTTGTCTGTCTTGGTCACTGCTGTGTATACTGTACACCTAGAGAGGTCCCTGACAGGTATAGAAGCACAATAAATGTTTGGTGATGAATTAATAACATATTAATTAAAACAGCGCTAGATATTACTAGGAGCTTAAAACACTTTCTAATGAATGAATAAATGAGGTGTAAAACCTCCCCTTCTACCACAACTGAAGAGGTAGGACAGAATGAGTTCAGATGAAATCTGCTTGTTTTGCAGGAGTGTATGTGTATGGGGGAGAGGTCTTTCTCAGTGTTGTGCTGGTAGCTATTTAGCTCTGCTATATAGGTCTACATTTTTAAAGTTCCTCAGATTTTAGAATAATCAGCAGCATTCTTTCTTCCAAAAATCATGGAAGAAGAAATAATCTATAGTTTTAGGCTCCAGGTCACTCAAAACTTACTGCCATGAAACATTATTCTATGTTCCTCATAAACACATTTACATCAGTTCTAAAATGTACTATTGTTGAGATTTTTATAACTCCAAGATCTAGAAAAGGAAGTTATGAAAGTTCCAGATTTGTAGCGAGTTGGCAAGAGAATAATGGTTTGATATTACTTCACTTAAAAGAAGCCACCAGTTGTCAATCTCAATTATCTAGAACAAAACAAAAAAGTAAAAACTAAGCAAAAAAGGCCTTTGTTTTGTCAAAGCAGTATCAAAAAGTCAAAGTGTTCAAGCCCATAGGACTTGACCCACACAAAAGCTCCTCAGGCCCTCGCTCTTGGACACAGTGTAAACCAACAGATTCCAAACTTAGGCACAGTGCAAGGGGCAAAAGAGAAGGGCTAGAGGCTGCTGGAGATGGTGAGAAAAAAATACGAGAGAAAGAAAACTAGAGAACAGAAGTAATATCCATGAAAAGGAACATAAGAAATCCACAAGCTTAGCCCTCCTCGAATCATTTTGGACAACAGCTGTTAACAGCATACCAATTTTTAAAGGCATTACTCAGCTGTGCAGAAATTCATTGTGTTAATTTTGCCCCAAAGGAAAAAATATATTGAATTTCCTCTGTTTAGGTAGGCAAGGGACTGATGGTTGTACTGTACATGCATTTTATTCTCAAAAATGCTTATTTTCTTAGTAGAAACTTCTGTCATAGGGAGCCTTAATGAGCCCTCAGGTTTGCTCACAATTCAATTCACTTTCAGTTCTTTAAAGGAATCTCTTACAAATCCAAACATGCAAAGGGAAAACATACATCCACAAGATTGGCATAAAGGATAGTGTTTTACTGCAAAATCTGTAGTCAGAATACCATTCTCTCAAGAATATTCCATCTCGTTGCATTCTCACTTTCACCTTAATAATTCCTAAGGGATGAACTTCCCTCCCTTAGAAGCTAATGCTTTTTCTTCCTCTAAAGATCGACAGGTTGATTGATTTGTTTGTCTATTTATTTATTTATTTGAGAGAGAGAGCGGGAGAGCACATAGAGGGAAAGGGAGAAGCAGACTCGCCACTGAACAGGGGGCTGACACAGGGCTCAATCCCCTGGACCCTGGGATCATGACCCGAGCTGAAGGCAGCCTCTTATCGGACTGAGCCACCCAGGTGCCCCAAAACTAATGCTTTTTCTAGCACTCTAGGACAGTAACATTTGCAATAATCTTAAGCATCTTAATTATTTATCAACTTTTTTCTATTACAAGATTTGTTTTCCTATATAATGCTCCATTTTTCTTTTATTTAGTTAATATGTGCTTATTACAGAAAATAGGGATCCCACAGAAAAATATACTTAAAGAATTCCTTGTAATTATAATAGCCTAAGGATAAAGATGTTGTGGACTTCATACACAGAAACATGCACATACATGTTCATTATATAGTGTATACAGTTCTGTATTTTGGGTTTTCACTTAATGTTTTAGCTTATTTTTCCACATCATTAAAAATTTATTAAAAACATTTTAATACATATGGGTTTCGATCATAAAAATATATCACAGACATTATGGAGTTATTTCTTTACTGTTAAGTATCTAGGAAGTAAAAAAAGGCCAGATACTTTGCAGCTGAAATGCAGAAAAGTGCAAAGGCCATGGTATCTTCAAAAGTATGAAACAAAGCTCTAGACTCCTGTGTGTGTGTGTGTGTGTGTGTGTGTGTGTGTAGGAAGGTTGGGGGTGGTAGGCTAATCTATTGTGTGTAACTTTGGCACAGGTGCCTTTGCTGTTGCTTCCATTATGTTGGGGTTTTCACTCAGGCGCCGCATACATTAGGAATGAAGATTGAACCTCAGTCATCTGTGTGCCATTTGCCATGTGCCACATAAAGACATATGTTCTGAACACGTCTAGCTGTTTTAAAATCTTTTTAACTGCCATATAACATAAAGTCATTCCTTAAATAACTTAATCCACTTTGAAGTAAGCTATATGAGTATCTATTTCCTTTCCCTGTCCTGCTTTCTTGCATTCTGCACTCTACCTTGGAAACAATCATATCAGGCATTTCTAGAGTTTATTAACTATTTTCTTCAGCAGTAAAAAAAAAAAATAAGTAAATGCTGAGAAAATTTCTTCTTTAATATTTCAGCACACAGTATTGCTATTAAGAGTTTGGAAAGAAAAATGTACCAAGAATAAATTACTGTACTGTGAACGAGTAAGATAATATATCTAGGAAGGAAGCAGATTACGGAAAGTATTTATTTAAAAGAGGGAAAACTATAAATGCACATTGTACTGAGAGTGTAGCTTAGGCCTCGGCCTGTTACTCTCTGCTGCTAAGGTTTAGACATGTTGGCAAAATTTTATCACACTAACAGCGAAAATATAAAAAAAAGTTTACTCACATGGAAAGCAATGTTTTTCCTGAGGGTGGGGGAATGTGGTTAAAGGTGAAGCCACTGTAGTAATGTGTGTTGAACTTATACAATGTCCTGTGGAAGTCTAGCAGGGGTAGGTTGGGGGGTGGGCGTGGCACTAAGTATTTTCCCAGGAAGAACCCATCTTTCTGAGGAGAGACTCGGGTGAGATGCTTTTATCATGTAAAACTCTTCGGTGTTGGTGAGGAACAAGAAGCCTGCCTATGATATGGTACCTATGACTCAAATTAGTCTCCATCTTAGTATCCTGGAAACATAGTCAAGTCCTGGGGAAAGTGGGGGCTAGAAGGAAAATTTGAAAGAACTTAAACCGTCTGACTCATTGGGATTCAAACCATACTTCTTCAGAACCCCTCTTTAATCACAGAAGAAATCCATCCTCCTTACTCTATTGCAGGCTAAGGAATAGTCTGGATATTTTCAAGGGAGTCACCAGGAGATAATGACCAGACCAGATAGGCCAGCAAGAAACACAAGGCCATTAGGCAGAAGGGAGCATATTACTGCAAAGGTCAGTGGAGCTTTTGAAGCAGTAGGGGCAGGAGGGAGGGCTGCTGGTGGGGGGTGTTGTCCCTGATGGAGCCTCGATTAAATACTTATGCTATGAAAGTTGCTCCGGACATAGGACATACGGGAGGCATCACCTGGGAACTCCCAGGAGGATGTGGGGAGGGGGAAATGTACAAACTACTGGAGCTCTGCGTGAGGAGGTAGGGGGTGGAGCCAGGTGAATTGGGTGGCAGGTGGTAAAATTTAGTTAAGTCCTACAATTTACATATCGTATACGTATGGCATTTTAGGGCAGAAACACTTCAATTTTATATTTTAAGTAAGTTTTAGAAGCCATGAATTTCAAAGCTCTCCTTTGGGGTCAATTAAGATCTGTGTACATACCTTCAAATATTTAAGGGAGTTGTTCCTCAATAGAGGGGCAGCTCAAGGTAATGCATACTCAAATAGGAAGAGACTCATAAAATGGCCTCTGAAAAGGGCTTCGGTTTTGTTTCTAAATGGATGAATCCAGATTTGTACTTTATATTGAGCTCTGTATACATAGGAACATGATGGTAACGATAAGCTAGTGAATTATCCCCAAACTGTATATGTCAACATTTTTTTTTTCTGGTATACTCACCATCCCTCCATCTATACCTGCTTATTTCATTTATTTAAAGTTTTATTTATTAAGCTCTATGTGATGGACTATGTGGACAACAGAGACGCGTAAGGTAAAAATCACTAATCTTATTGCTGCCCCATTCTTCATTTTGTTACACAATCTGAGTCAGTAGAACTAGTGTGGCTACTGAATATTTCAAGTCTAATATCAGAGAAAACTCACAACATAATTTTAAGCTATTGCATTTAGTGTTTATGTGAGTCTAATGGCTAAAGAAGGAACACATCAAATCCTTAACTGTTTGCCTGGTTTTTTCTTTTAAAAAGCGTGAACTGGAATAAAATATATGAATACAGACTAACCAAAAGCAGGGTGCTCTGTAATAATTCTAGGAGTAGATGTGTTTATGATTATTTTCACATAATTTATAGTTCTTCCTTTAGGAAACTACCAGGGATTACAATAGAATTCAAAAGGAAAGGGACTCAACATACCAATGTTCAGTTAGTTGTACCAGAAACACACAATGTGCTAACAATATGGTTAAGAAACATATACATCAGATAAGTAAAATGTTGCTTTTGTGTGTGTTGGGGGGGAGATTGAGACATTTTGTTGAATACAGATCCAGAGAAAATCTTTTATGAGTTAAATATACCTGTGCTTTGTAAATAACATACATTTATAGATCATATATATGTATGTGTGTGTGTGTGTGTGTGTGTGTGT
>RCUC01100539.1:0-25502 GCA_003697995.1 Taxidea taxus jeffersonii | reverse complement strand
ACTTTGGCTCCAGGGCCTTTGTGACATGGCGGTAGGAGTTTGGGGACCCTAGTTCCATTTGGCCCAGGTCTCACTGTCATGAAGAGCCGTAGACAGAGACAGACGTTCCACAGTTTCTTCCAATGAGATCACAAATGAAGTTAGATTTAGCAAATAATTATCAGATTTAGCAAATAAAACAACAGAAAAACAAATAATTTTTTAGTGTATGTTCCAAATATTTTAGTTCCTTCTAACTCTTAAGTATACATATACCTATATTAAAACATTATTTGTCGGGGCACCTGGGTGGCTCAGTGGGTTAAAGCCTCTGCCTTCAGCTCAGGTCATGATCCCAGGGTCCTGGAATTGAGCCCCACATCCAGCTCTCTGCTCAGCGGGGAGCCTGTTTCCTCCTCTCTCTCTGCCTGCCTCTCTGCCTACTTGTAACCTCTGTCAAGTGGATAAATAAAATCTTTTAAAAAAAAAAACATTATTTGTCGTTGATCTGAAACTTGAATTTTATTGGGCATCCTCTGTTTTATCTAGCTCCCCTACATACTGCCCCAGAACCACCCTGAGGAGATTAAGAGAATACAGATTTCACCACACACCTTATTTAACTGCCCTGCCCGCAGTGCTATGTGGATTGATATTATTAAGAAGTCCTGAAATTATCTTGGGACTATCTTGCACTTTGTGCGGTTAAACATCTTTCTTTGTTTAGTGCTAATCTTTAAAATGGGCTACAGTGTTTTGTAACCCTAAGGTGACATTTGGGTGAGCAAACTACGGGACGTGGGCCAAACTGAGCCCAAGATAAAACATCTCTTATTAATACAAATAAAGTTGTATTGGAACACAGCTGCACTCGTTCGTTTACATATTGTCTACGCCTATTTTCACACTATGATGGCAGAATGGAATTGTTGCAACAGAGACCATATGATCTGCAAAACCCAAAGTGTTTGCTATCTGGCCCTGTACAGAAAGTCTGCCCATCCCATTGCTGGTGTTATTTCTGTTGATCAGAACTTGCATTTCCAGCAGCAGCAACATACAGGTGGTCCTTGTGCGTGGACATGGTGGAGGGGTCACTGGAACTTGGACCATACTGAGATGCCATTTCTAAGCCTTTGAGTATCCTACCTGGCATGCAGTGGGTGTCCAGTGGGGTGAGTCCTCTCCAACCTTTTTTCTCAAGTTTCTTCCTTCATCTCCTCTTGGAAAGGTAGGCCCCAGTCAACTGCTCTCTTCTCCCGTGGAGGTCTGCTCTGTAAATTCAAAGCAGGTTTCTGCTGCATTTTGAGCTCTGTCTGCAATCCACAAATTTCACCTGGCTGAAAGTAGTCATGTGAATAATTCCTTGATTAAAGTCTTTAGCTGAGGGGGAAAGGTCTGTGCCCTGGTCCTGGGCAGTCCTCCCTCTTTCTGCTTGACAGTCCCATCTGCCTGTCAATTGGGGTGCAGAATTTGTTGCGTTCCCATCCCTGGGGCTTGGTATTCAGCTGGGTTTAATCGCAACCCTCCTTGGAAAGGATGAGCATGCAGATTAGAAACAGGAGAAGTGCTGGGTCAGGCAGCAGCATCTGAGAATTCACCCATTGCCTCTGCTTCATACCTACCTCCCTTCCCCAGACCTGGAGAGAAAATGAGTCACCTCTCTTGCCCAAACACCCAGGAGTCCTTACTTTTTTCCCCCGATTTGTCCATCCACCCATCCAGCCAACCATCCATCCATTCATTCATCCATCTGTCCATCCATCCAAATCTCTAATTGCAGAGCCAGTTTCTCAGGGAAACTGATCTAAGACAAACTCTCCCTTAATATTCAAATAAACTGTTGTTAAGAACTGTGAAGGGTCTGAGATGTTACCTACTTGTAACTTCACAAGTTTGCTTGCACTATTTCATGGATGCTAACAGAAGACACAAGACTCTTGTATCAGAGACAAAAGACGTTATTACCTACAGCATAGCAGACAGCATGAACTTCACCAATGGGTAGGGGGATTTTTAGGGGGGCACGTGGATGCTGCACACACAGTGGGTTTGTATCATAGCTGAGGAACCCAAAGTTAAGGGAACAGGATCCTTAAAATGGGCAGAAAACTTGCCTGACTTTTGCCCCAGAGGAAGACATTTTCTTTGTTATACTGAACAGTAGACACATGTGCCCACCGCCTTGGAGGCAAACACTATCTCTATCTTCCAGGGTTGCTCACTACTCAAATATCCTTGATAAGATAGAATCTTGGCTCCCAAGATGTTTAGAAAAGTGAGATCAAAGAGAGGGAATCGTCTCAAATTGTCAATTTATTTCCCTTAATGAACCATCTGAGCTTTTTAAATTAATGCTTTCATACATAAAATAACAGTGTGCACAATTGTCATTGATTATTGTAAGCATTTATGTCTGTAACAGATACATTACCCTTTCACTGACTGATAAGATATAAATCCCACAAGGTAACTTCCACTCTCAGTTACACTTTGAATCACCATTTATATTTGAAAGTAAATACTCAGATGTTAACAATAAGCTTGAATGGTGTGTCTTGTATGTATTACTATTACTCTATGTATTATTGATGCTGCTGTGATGATTGGACATGATTGGAAACCTTTGTGATTACATGACCATTTCTCCCACACAATTTAGGGATGCCAGAAATGACAATGAAGTTGGCATTTGACTATTGGCTTTCCAAAGCTGAAGCCAAAGAGCAGATTTGGGCTGAATTCTGATGCTAAAGTTGATGTGGATGCATCTCAAATTGTAAACAGAGTGGTTTCATAATATCACTCCATTCATTCATTGGGGAAGAGGCAGAGGGCTGCAGAAGCAGATGAGTGTGTTCACAGGGCCTGACGAAAAAAGACAAGGTTAAGGTCAAGAGCCTTGAGCAAGGTGGCCCAGCTAGTGAAGGCCAGAGCCTGGATTTCACCCACAGCAGTCTGATGTCAACACCCAGATGCTGAAAAGCTCTGGGGGAACTGCCATTCCAAATGGGGAGCATTCCAAGCTATGGGAGGCAGGTCAGTGTTCGATACAGTGAAAGGCAGGACAGTATCTGACCCAGCAGAGTGGCTGTTGGCTGTCAACAGCTCTCCGTGTTGGGAGTCCCAGTGTTGAATGTCAGCTCTGCAGGGAGGCAGGTACTTGTGAGGACTTCCATGCACTTCGCTGTCTGCCAAGTGTAAGGATGGCCCAGAGGAGGCATCATTCTAGCTTCCCTACTTAAAACCTGTGGCAGAGATAGGCCAAGTGTGCCCCAAATCTGTTTTCTCTTATTCCCTGGGCTCCCAGCTAGACTACATTTTCCTACTCCCTTGCGGCTAAGTAAGGCCATGACCATTCAGCCAGTCAAGTGAGATGGGGGTGCAGGTACCACTGTGAGGCCCTATAGCCTCCTATAGTAGCCTTTGTGCTCCCCCCCCCTTCCATTTCTCAGCTACCTAGAGATGATCTGAAGATTCTGAGGCCCTAAGACTGGCTGGAGCCACAAGATGGAAAGATCTTGGGTCCCTGAGTGATATCGAAGCACAATCGTCAATCTCGTATTATCATGGGGATGTGACCTGAGTGAGAAGTAAGTTTATATTTGGTTAAGCCACAGAGCATTTGGGATTTTTTTTTTTACTTAATATTATTCTTTGTATAAAATCTAGTGTCACCTTGACCCCTGCAACCCACCCATTCAGCCTAGACTTTGATATTCTAGTCATCAGTCCTCATGCTGTTTTACTTGAAGTGGTAGAAGCTACTCCCTCTCTCGTTCCCTTTCTCCACTCTGAGCTGCACTGTGATGGCTGGGGGATCCCTGCCACAGTCTTGGCAGGGCACCTCTCCCTTTCAGGGGCACCTCTCAACTTTAACTCCATCTAGTCCCATGTCTTGGGTGTCACAATAGAAAGAACCTGTGGCCCAGACCTGTGTTTGAATCTGAGCTCTGCCATTTGTAATCATTCAGTTAGCATTTCCCATGTGCTAGGTACTGTTCTATGTGTTTTTGATGTATGAACTCCCCGTAGCCTTGAGGTGGGCATCATTGCCATTGCCACCCAAGGTCACAGAGCCATACGTTATGGAACCAGGATTCACATCCAGTCAGCCTGGCTCCAGAGTTCAGGGTTGTAACCACCCCATCCCTTCCCAGGCACAGCTCAGCTTCCACATTATGTAGTAAATGGATCGGGACAGCATTTCCAAGTGGGACATGTGTTGCCTCTGGAATCTAGAGACTTCTCCCGGGCAGGGTGCTCCCTTCCTCACCGGGGGAGCTGTGAGATGCAACAAGTTGTTCTTCACATTCACAGAGTCGACTCAGCATGTTCTAGAACTACCAACCCCTAAAAATGTCACTGATAAGGTGGGTTTGGGAATCTTCACATAGTTTTTCTCCTGCTCTCTGTAAAGCAGGTTTCTTACCAAGGTATCCACAACACTGGCCACTTTTTCACGGGGTCTGATGAACATGCCAGGCTTTCCAATTTAATGGTCCACTGTGATCATCTACATAATGTCCAGATTGGCTACTACGTGTCTTTGGAGCCTTTTATGACAAAGGTCGGGAGAATTATCATAGTTCTGGACTATTATGCACCTCCCAATGAGTATGAAATGCTTCTGGTTCTTCTTCCCAATAGGGATAGAAGCACATGTGTGCAAAATCACCAGCCACTTACAATGCGCCTGATGCCATGTTAATCTGCTTAGCAAAGACACCAACATGGCAGCTCCAAGTGGAGCCGCATGCCCGAGATAGCTGTAGTTCCCCATTACCTCCTGGAGCAGGCCTGCTACTTCCTTGGCCCAGTTCTGTTATAATTAACTCTAGTTACTGGTCTGGCAGCCAGGAAGGGATATGGGGGTAGATTCTGAGTGAGCTGGATCTTTTTTTCAAGGTAGAGGGCTTGGCATCATCTTCCAATGGGAGACAAATGCTAGCATCTAACAGACAGGGGTTCTGCATGCTCATGGGGTCCAGAAAAACCCTGGGATTCTAGATTTTTAAGTGCATCCATCTACACGTCCCCATACCAGTCCTCAGGGGCCCATCCTTCCAAGCAGGACTATGACTCTGGCATAACAGACTTGCTGGAAAATCCAACCTTCTCTGAAGCTTCACTTTTAATGAACTCTGGGCTTGGTTCTCTGCTTCCTCTGGCCTCTCCTGCAGGAGATGGAATCCCTTCTTATGTGGCCAAGGAGAACTTCTGGCTTTTACACTTCACCTTCGATTGGTAATGAGTCACCCTCACCTCTTACTGTCTTTCTCCAGTGTACGGCTGGTAACTGGCAGCAGTCCTTGGCCTCCAAGATCATTAGTGCGCGGCCACGTTCCCCAGCCTTTCAAACATCTGAGCTTGTGCCGCATTCCGTTCCTCAGAGTCCTATCGCATTTCACCCCTAGGGAGAGTTTTCAGAGCTGCGTCCCTCCAGCATGGCCGGGGGATCCTCCGAAGGGGTGAGGAAATCAGTCTGGGCCAGAGGGAGAAGTGGAGTTGCCATATAGTGGAGACAAAGGCCTTCCCAGTCCTGTGGGGGCCTCTGGAGGTGGATGGCACTGGCAGATGGCTGAAATCGAGGCCAGAGGCCAGAGTTTGGATGGGGGCTACCCTGGGAAGGGTATAGTCTTAGGGGAGGTGGCTCACCTTGTCTGAGGGCCATTTCCTGAGAGGGGACTCAGTGATGTGCCATCCTCAGGTGACCCCACAGGCAATGGAGGAATGAGTGTCTTTTCCTGAATGGGGCGCTCTCCATGGTGCACCACAGCTTCCTCTCTCTCCGTGCCCCACCTTCCAAGGCTGTCAGCGTCCCTGCTGTCCTCACCAGCGATCTCAGTCACTTATGGCGATTCTGGCTCCTTCCCTCACCTTCCTATGTGTATGTGTGTGTGCACATGAAGGTTTCTGGAAGAATACACAAAGACTGTTCATCATGATTGGGAACTAGGTAGCTGGAAAATATGGGTGTGGAGATGACTTACTTTTCACTTAAACAGTCTTGGTTTTGTACCCTGTGCATTTGTTTCTATACATACATGCACATTTGTAAAATAAATTACTAAAAATCCTAGGAAGATGAGGAGGAACTGAAAAATATCATGTCATCTCTTAAGCAGTTTATAGAAATCATTATTAACCACATGTTCCCTCATCATTGAAGTGTTAACTGACCATTTTAGCATCCTCTGAATATTTTACAAAGGGAAATGCGTATGCTTTTCTTTCAAAAGGCTTTGTTCTGAAGTATGGGATTCTATACTCATGTTATCCACGAAACACCTTGAAGTAGGTCTTATCGTGACCCCCATTTTACAGGTAAGAGACCTGAGGCCCAGAGCGGTTCGATGACCATGGGCCATGTTGACTTTCTTCTTATCCGTGATACTGACCTGCCCCTTTCCTTTAATCCTCATCCTCCCCATCCAGAGGCAAGACAGGGATTCTCAGAAACAATTTGCTAATAGGAAACTGAGATATGGATGGGGAAGTGACCTAAGGGGAAACCAGGGCACTGCTGGGTCTTGAACCAGGGTTTCTGACTCCCAGGCTGGGCCTGTGTCTCTCCGTGTTGGGGTCCTGAGCAGGCGCAGGAGGCCTTGAAAGGAGCGACATGGTGGGCTGGAAGGCCAGTGGCCCCGGAGTCAGGAGGTCATCACCCTGCCCTGCCCTGCCCTCAGTTTCTCACACCAACCAAGGGGTCAGGGGGGAAGGGACTTTATGGCTGAGGGGATTTATGGCAGAGACAACAGTTTGTTCTCTGAGCTGCACTGGCCTGAGCCACCCAGGGAGCAGTTTTACACACACCCCTGCAGCCCCCAAATGGGGTTTCCAGCTGGAGCTCTGGGGCCCACCCCTGGGCCGGAGCCTGAGATGGCCCCATTTCCCATCTGTGCAGGAGCCCTACAGGGTCCGTCTGCTCCTGTGAACCCTCCATGAACCCCAGAGAAAGAGAGAGCGGCTTGGAGGGCCCCCTGGTAGGGGCCGGACTCCTCCCAGGAGCTCAGAGCAGGGGGAGGTCAGGACCCCAGCCAGGGGAGCAACAAGTCTTCTGGGATCCCCTTGCAGCTTTGCTCCCCCTATAGCAGTCTGTTTATGACCCTGAGGCCCCTCCATTCAGATAGGATTGTCACCTACTTGTTCCATGGGACTCAAGCCTCTACCCTCAGTTCTCTGCTCCTTAACCTCCAGCTGCTCATGTCCCTCCAGCTGCTGGACGCTCCCCCAGAGGTTCTCCAGGAACTGTCAACCCAACTTGGCCAAACTTGAACTGCCCACTGCCTCCCCTTCCTCTCCTATCACCTTGTTCTCGGGCAGTGGCACCTCTACTTATCTTGGCTCTCAAGCCAGAAACATGGGCTCCTCCTCGATGGCATCATCTTCTTTCAGTTACCAAGGCCTGTCCATGCTGCTTTAAAAATATCTCCCAAGTCTATAGACCTCAGAATTCCCTCTTTGTCGAGCGATGGCAGTATTTTTGGTCTTAAGGCCTCAACTGATTGGATGAGGCCCACCCACATTATGAGGGTAATCTGCTTTACTCTGACTTCACTGTCTAAATGTTACTCTCACCTAAAAACTATCTTTAGAGCAATATTGAGACTGGTGTTTGACCAAATAGCTGGGTATCACGGCCTAGCCAACTTGAAACATAAAATTAACCATCAAAGCGTGTATGTGTTTTTGTTTACACAGAATGTGGATATGGCTGGATGGTCAAATGGATCCATGAGTGATGAGTGGATGATTGGACACGTGCTTGGAATGACAGGTAGCATCTGGTTGGTTATGTGTTGGGTGGTTGAATGGTGGGATGGTTGGTTGAGACAGTAGATGTGGGGACACATGAATACATAGGTGGATAGGTATATAAATGGGTGATTGTTTGAGTAGTACATATGTGGGTGGGTGGATTGATAGGTGGTTGCATGGTTGGTCGGTAGTTGGATGGTGTCCAGTGGAACCCATGGTTGGATGAGGTGCTGGTGGCGGCATATACGTCTGCACTGATGGACAGCCATGTGAGTGCTTGGATGAGTGGATAAGTGGATCGATGGATGATTGAATGGTTAAGTGCATAGATGAGATATAGCTATGACTGGATGAAAGGGTGGGTACCTCAGGCCCAGATGTTGTCTCTGGGATATGGCTGAGTGGATGTGGGTGTGGGTAAATGTATTCGGCAGTGAATTTCTTTGGGGAAATCATAAATTGAGAATAGCCTGAAGATAGCAAGGTCTTTACTACGGAAGAAAGTGCTGGTAGAAGGAAAGCAACATGTCATGTCCCATTCGTGTGGTTTATATAAGTTCCATCATTTTTCTGAGCCTTCATTTCTTCAACTAAAAAAGAGAAAAAATAGTCTTACCTGGCAGGGTCCTATGAAGCTCAAGTGAGATATGTGTGCAAGTGTCTGGCACGGCGCCCTGAATACGGTTAAGTTCTCAAAAATGTCATTTCTTTGCATTCCTCTGGCTCTCCCTGCTCATTCCTCCTTACACTTGGGTGGTAGGTTCTGAATTACAGGACAAAGTCATACTGAGGTCTCCTTTGGATTCCCCCCAACCCCAGCGGCAACATAAACAAATCCCCAGCGTTGCTGATGTGACCCCTTGTGCCCCACATTTGGGCACAGAATAGCCCCCCCCAACATCTCTCATCCCAGAAGGGACACTACTGGCTGAGCCTCTCGCTCCAGCTGGGATGATTTCTCTGTCCTCAGTGGGCCAGAGACAACATCTGGGCCTGGCTACTGCTTCTTCTTGAGTCTTCTCATGACACTCAAAAATGATGAGAAACACATTGAGACACTTTGGCAGTGGCAACACTTTCTTCTGGAGAGACGAGAGACAAGGACAAGGCCATGTGTGTGGGCACGCGTGAAGTTTCTCTTTGGTCCCTCAGGGGGAAGAAGTTTGTGATGAAGCCCAAGAGTTTGAGAAACGGGGGTCCAAATCCTGACCCTGCCATTTTGGGGCTGTAGGGTTTTGGAGATGTCACTTTCCTTTACTGAGACTTAGTGACCCTTGTCTTTAAAATGAAAATAATATCGCCTGCCTCACAACACCTTTGTGAGGAAGAACTGAAATACTTATGAACAGAGTCTGGTGCATAATAGGCACTAAATAAATACCATTTTCCACCCTCATTGGGAAAAGTCTGGCTGGGCAACTGATCTAAGGTGTGCCAATCTGGGTTATATTGATGTATTTTGAGCCTGGGGGGAGCAGCTGATAAAGGAAGGCTCACGAGTGCATGGATTGATCCATTAGTTCACGAACTCATTTCTTTCATTTCAAATCAACTAACTGATGTGTGATTTATGTGCCACAAACCACATCGACTCAAAGTGAATAATTTCATGAGTTTCGATAAACACATGCACCACAGAAGCCATCACTACAATCAAGACACAGATCATTTCCATCACCCCAAGAGGTTTTTGTGCCCTTTTGCAGCCATCCCTCCCTCCTGCCCTATCTTCGGGTGACCACCGATCTGTTTTCTGTCACTGTAGATTTGTTTGAATTTTCTAGAATTTTACATAAATGGAAGCATGCAGAGAGCACTCATCTATGTTTGACACCATCACTCTGATTAGTGATTTGGGGATTCATTCCTATCGCCCCGTGTACCAGTTATCCATCCTTGATCAGTTGTGATTTTGTCCATTCATTCACTCATTCGTTCATCCACTCTGCAAATATTTGCATGCCTACCCTGGGCCAGACACCGCTCTGTTACAGCATCAGAGTGTGTGTCCTCTGTATATATTAAAGGTATATGTATATATCTATGTCTTTATTAAAGTGCTGGGGCTAAAGCAGGAAACAAAGTAAGGAAGTGCCTGCACCGAAGATAGGAGATTATATTCTACGAACTATAAGCAAATAACCACACAACATGACAAGCTGTGATAAATGATATGAAGAGAAATAAAGCAGGTTTGGGGAGTAGGTGTTTATGGAGATGTGTGCTTCTTTATGGAGGAGGTTGGAGCCAGCCCTGCGGATATTCAGGGAATTAAGTAGACGGAGAGTCAGAAAGTGCAGAGATGTTGGTGTAAGGGACGTAGCTGGGATACTCAAAGGGCAGCAAGTCTGGAAGAGATCTGGACTGAAGACACAGTGGAAGTCGCTGATGTTCAGAGAGCATGTGTGAAGGAGGAAGACAGATGAGGTCCAACCCCAAGGGTGCTGTGTAGCTGGAGGGTTGAGCCCTGAGGGTGGTGAAGGATGATGAAGGCAGTGGAGAGTGAGCTCTCAGAAGACAAGAGGGGAACCAGGAGAGAGCCTTGGGAGGGAGGGAGGGATCCCCTGTGCCAAACACTGCTGGGGGGCTGAGAAGGAGGGAGAGGAGGACTGCAAACTGGTCCCTGGCTGTGGCCCCCAGAGGTCTTTGGCAGTCCAGAAAGCCCCAGTCTGGGGAGGCAGGCATGAGAGAAGCAAGGTCAGGAGAATGGGTGGGGAGAGGAAGGCGAGGCAGGGAGCACAGACTCCTTCGAGGCACTCTACCATAAGGGGAGAAGAAAAGCAAGGTGATCCCCGGGGAGGGATGGGAGTCAAGGATTTTATTAATTTTAAGCTTGGGATTTGGTATGTTTGTATGCTAATGGGGTTGAGTCAGCATTTACTGAAGGCTTTCTCTTTCCAGGCACGGTGCTATTTATCCCTTCTTGTTTTTCATTGATTACAAGAACTTTGTCCCTCCTTTCACTTTTGAGTAGCTACTTCCTAGGAGGGAAAGGGTGTCTTAATGGATCCCGAGGGCCAGAGAGTGGACCTCGAGGAGGAGGTGGAGGAGGAGTTGGGCCACAAGGGGAGAGATCTTCACCACCTGGACAGCCTTCCCTTCCTTCACCCAGGAAGGGCCAGCCAGCACTGGGGACAAAGCAGAGCTAAGTCCTCCCCAGTTCCTGGATGAACTGGGAAAAGCATCATCTCAGCCTGGCTGAGAGGGGAGAGGAGGCCCCAGGAAGGGGAGTGGGCTGAGGCAGGAGCCGTGCCCCTCGGCGGTGACTCGGGCTGGCTCTGGGGATGAGATGAGCCCGGCACGTGCTCTGAGGTCACTTCCCTGGCCTGCAGACCTCGGGTCAGCCCCTCCTTGTGTCCATTTCCGCCAGCTCTCAGGCCTTGGGGACTGGGAGGACCAGGACAAGCATCCAGGAGGGGCTTCCCTGCCTTTGGATGGGATCCCACTTGGACCTGGGTTCTTTCTTCCTTTGGAGGCTGCTTGGGAGGGTGGGTGTGGAGTCGGACAGACGTGGGCGTGAGTCTGGTTCCAGGACATTTTCGAGGGAAGAATAGGGTGAACCAACTTGTCCTGATTTGCCTGGGACTTTCCCATGTTTAGCACTGAAAATCTCACATCCTGTAACACCGCTCCCCCCTGCCCCCCACCCTGCAGTCCCAGGCAAACCAGGCGGGTGGGTCATTGTAGAAATAAGCAGTGGATGGACGTGCCTGGAACTCCAGGGCCAGGACTGACTCATCCAGCCTGCAAGAAGCAGTCTGGTAGCCTGAGTAAGAGCCTGGTGGCAATCCCTGCTTTGCCACTTACTAGATGTGGGACCTGGTTGAGTACTGTGACTTCTCTGGACCTCAGTGAGACCATCTGTAAAATAGGGATGATCGTAACTCTTATCTTACAGGATTGTTGAAGACGATACATAAAGCTTTTAAAACGGCCTGCCTCGTGGTAAGTACTCAGTGTTAGCAGTTAGCTGTTATTTATAATTATCTATCTTTATCTATCTATCATCTGTCTATCTATCCATCCATCTATCTGCTGAGTCTGTGAACGAAAGGAGTTACTTTGGTAAGAGTATATACAAGGTGCTGGGGTAGCCAGAGGAAAGGGAGATTGATTCTATTCAGTGGAAATCAGAGGCAGCTTCACAGAGGATAATATGTGGGCTGGGTATTATAGGTTGAGTAGGAGTTTTCCAGTTAGACAAGAGCAAGGGAAAGATAGTCTGTACAAAGGCATAACGGTGTGAAGACGAAGAGCAAGTTGCTTCTCTTTCACTCCAGGCACGGGCTGGTTTTAGATGCAGCTCAGAAACCCAGTTATCCAACCAAATCTCAGAGGGGTTGGTTTTCCTATGTCCGTGATTATAAATGCTCCTCCCCACTCCCACCCCCATCTAAGTTTCTCAGTCCACGTTCCAGCGCCCAGCTCAGGGCCAACTATGTAGTGGGTGCTCGGGAAACATTTACTGCTCATCAGCTCAGTACTGATGAGTACTGAGTACTAAGTACTGAGGAAATGTAGTACTAAGTACTAAGTACTAAGGCCCTTTGGCTGCTGCTCTAAGGGCCTTACGTGTGTTAGCTCACTTAATCTGTACTATTACTATCTCCCATCTCAAAGATGAGAAAATCGAGATGGGAAATAAATTACTTGCTTGAGCAAGATCCAAGAGTTGGTAAGTGAGGCTCTGGCATTCAAACCCAGTCATGTCTGCCTCCAGATTAAGCTTTTAGCCACTCCCTTGCATATTTCTTGGCACCTGGGACCTCTGGCTGCAGTTCTAAGAATAAGAGGAGGTTAATCGAACTATAGGATCTCTGCTTCTATGCTGGTGGGGAGGTAACTCACTTAACTCAATAAACAATAAATAAGTCGTGGTTCCATGCTAGACAAGGTGAGGCCTTCTACCACGGAGACCAGGCCCGGGACCTGTAGAGCCAGGCTGCCCGGGTTCACGTCCTGGCTCCGTGCTTTCTAGCACTGTGCTCCCTGGCCAGTCACTGCTCCATTTTGGGGTCCCTTCCCCCTCCTCTTAAATGGGGAATTAAATTCATTATCTTGTCTAAGACACACTGAACGGTGCCTGGCACACGGCGAGCATTCAGTGCGTGTTGGCCTCTGTCATAACTAACTTTATCATCACAGAGTCCCAGGCCCTGTGTGGCGACCAGATAGAGTGACATGTGACCCTATCCGAGGACAACATAAACAGCAGGGTGACCGGGTGGTGGGCTGGGTGGCAGACCTAGCCCTGGGAGTTTTGGGGAGGCGATTTAAATGATTTAATTCTACAGGGAGGGGGAAGAGCTCTTGGAGCAGCAGGGCAGAGCGTGGAGAAAAGGGGCTGGAGACCAAGCTCAGGGACCTTAGTCCGGGCAGGAAAGACAGCAATCCAAATGGGATGGCCAACTTCAGTCCCAGGAAAACCGGGGCATGTGATTATCTTGGCCCCAAAGGAGACTGAAGGAGCTGCCAGAGGTGGGAGGAAACCAGGAGAACAAGGAGGAGGTGTGAAGAAGGGTAAGGGAGGACAAGATGCCCCTGGGAGGACAAGATGCGCAGTCCCCGGGTTTGGTGCCATGGCTGTCACCGTGGCCTGGATGACAGCAGCCTCTGGGAATGGGGCTGAATGACTGATTGCAGTGGCTGGCTTGAAGGCGGGAGAGACTAGAACAGCTAACAGGCTGATGGGAGGGACCCAGCAGAGAAGGAGACACAATGGAGAGAGGGCGCTGATGGCCTGCAAATGGACAGAAGAGATGAGACAAAGGAGCCCATGTCAGGGGCTGCACCTTGGGTGGCAGTTGGACCACCATGTCCATGGTGAGGGGAGAGAAGAAGGAGAGTGGGTGGCCGGAGGCTGGGAAGAGACACAGGGATTCCCATCTGAAGGCCTCTGTTGTCTTTCTGAGGATGAGACAGCTCATCTCTTGAGGGGAAGGGGCAGGGGCTCTGATGAGGGCGAGGATGAAGGCAGAAGGGCCTCCAGAGAGTGGAGGGTGGGGAACGGAGCCATTGAGGGGAGAGGGATAGCAAACTGGCTGAAGCAGGCTCTCCCTCTGGGTCACCTGGGGCAGGCAGAGGAGGGGACTCTGGAGGCCATCTGCCCACCCAGGGGAGCGTCCTCGGCTGAACCAGCTATTTGGACCTGGAGCAGAGGACGTGGGGGTGGTTCAGCTGGGTGAGGGTGACGGGCAGAGTGTATAGGGGAGAGTGTGTAGTGATGGCCGTAACTGGCCATGGGGTGGGGGGTTGGAGAAGAGGCCCAGTGCTTCAGGTAGCTGAGCAGGGAAGGGGGAGCTAGAGCCGGTGACATGGGTATGTGTGAAAACCGTTCCAGCGTGGGGGGTGGGAGCAAGGGAGCCAGAAGACCGAGGCTTGTAGCTGAAGAATGCTGCGCCTGGCTTCTTGATGTCGGAGTAGTGCAGTCTCTGGTGAGGACAACTTATGACAGCTGATTTGGAACAGAGGGGGCACCACTGGTGACAGGGAAGTCCAAGAGGCCATGGCACTGTTTGGCGTGTCTGTGGGGGTGTCCAGGGGACCCAGGGCAATGGCAAGAGATAGGGGGAGGGAGGAAGTCCTCAGTGAGGAGTTACTGAGAGGCTGGTGGACAACAATAATGAGAGTGAGGTGCAGCCAGTCAGCCTGAACCTCAAAGCACTTGGGTGTTTGGGGAAGGGGGTAGAGCAGTGAAGGTCAGAAAGTGGTCAAGGGGAGCAAGGGGGTACCTCCCCTACTTTCTTTCCTTTTCTGAGGAAACCCGGCCTCCCCTTGGGAGGGCAAGAGGGGAGCAGGCCCTCCAGGGAGGGGCAGCTCTGCTGGAGCTGGATGTGTATGCAAGAGTGTGCTGTGTGCGGACAGAGCTGGGAGGGCAGCATGAGAAGATTCTGGAAGGAGGGAAATGGGAAGCTGGGCCGGGGGAGAGACCTTGCAGAGAGCCTGGGGATGAGACTCTAGGGGAAGGGGCTACTCTTCAGAGATGGGAGGCCTTGTGTTGGCTCCTTCTGGTGATGTGGGAAAGAGTGGGTAACTGGGCCCAGTGGGACTCAGCCGAGGCCCGGGAGTGTGACCAAAAGCTACAAGGCAGTGGTGGGGGTGGGTTAAATGGTGCTCTAGGGAAAGGGTGAAGGGCCTTTATGCGCCTCTCTAGGGCCTGTCCCAGCTGGCTCTGGGAGGGCACCACCCCGCCCCAGCCTATGACCCCTGGGTCAGGGGCCTGTCTCTTCAGGAGCTGGGAGTTAGTGGCAGCCAGAGCCAGCTGCTTAGAGGGGAGGAGGCCCCTGCAATGACCGGCTCTTTCACACCCCAAGGAAAAACAAGCCCATCTGCAAAACCTCGGAGGTGTGAGGTGGGGGCTTGGCAAACGGAGGCTGTGAGAGAGGAGCCTCCCTGTTGGTCAGTCTTCCTGCTGAGACTGTGTGGGAAGGCCAGCCAGCCCTGGGCCTGCTCTAGCCACCCCCCCTCCCTCTGTGGGGCCTTGGGCAGGGCCTCGGGAGAGCAGTGCAGGGGCTGGGAAGCACCTGGAGGACCAGGAAGCTTCGAGGACACTTCAGCTCCGAGGGCTGATTGAGGGTGAGCACTGTGTGGGGAGTCAGGAGGCCCCCCCTGCTCACGTCCCCCTGGCTTCTGAGCACCCTGGGCGGTCATGAGGTCCTTGCTTCAGGCCTCAGTTTCCCTGGCCATCCAGCCGTGGGTGTCCGTGGCCTGGGATGCTCTCTCTGGCGGGTGAGAGCGTTTAGGCCCTCCCAATAGGGGCGGAAGAGCCCAGGCAGAGGGCCTGAGTGTACGCCCGCTCTGGGCACCCGGAGCTGAGCAGGCTCGAGTTCCATTCCTGAATATCAATGAGCAGGCCCAGGAATGTCTGCCACACAGCTGGCCGCAGGCAGGCAGGAGGGCGGGCGGCGGGCGGGGCGGGAAGAGAGGAAATGGCCTGCAGGCCCTCCCAGACCCACCTGCCCGGCCGCTGTGGCAGCAGGCAGGGCAGCCCACCGCAGGACAGAGCCTTCTGAAGCCACAGTCATACGTGTGCTCTGTGCCCTCACACCTTCGAGTCTCAGACGAGCTCCAGATGCATGCATTGTCACTCCAATGACTTGCCTGTTTCACACTCTGGGAAGAGGACAAAATAGGATTCAACGCTGCACCTCCTCAGCCCCAAACCCATGATATTTGCACTCTGCTGCTTAGGGGGTGCGGGAGGCTGCAAATCTGGATGCTCAGAGGCTTGGTTCTGCGAAGATTTATGTGCCAGGCTGGCGTTGGGTGCTGGGGAGACAGCTGCGAGCAGGCCAGGGAGGTGTTAGGGAGAAGAGGAGACCCAAGGGGCCAAAAATGCCCTTTGGTCATCTCTGGTCCCATGAGCGTTATCTGCACAAGCAGGGAAGGCTGCACTCCTCCAAATTAGCAAGAATATATAAACGAGTCACATCTCAAGACTGACTTCTGCAACTGTAGGAGACAGAAAGCCTTCTGACAATCAGGCCTCGGTGACCAGCTTCTGAATGTGACAGGTCCTGGGACCAGCACAGGCACAGGGTGGGTGACAAGATGATTCGACCAGGCTCCTGCTGCGCAAAGCTCACAGACCCACCAACAGACAACCCCACAGCCATCCTGGAGCGGAGAGATGGGCTTGAGCCATGGAAGGGCCAGGTGGGAAGAAAGGCTCACAGGCAGGGACTTTGGAATCCGGCATTGTAGAAGGAGTGAAAATCCCCCAAGGGCTGAAGTAGAGAAGGGCATTCAGGTCGGAAAAGACAGCATTTGTCATGGCCTTGTCATGTCTATAGCACTTTTGGGGTGTCTGCAAGGTTCCTGAGCCTGGGATGTGGGCTGAAACCTGGAGAGGGGTCCAGGGTTGGGCAGCCAAGGGCACCCTTTGCTCGACCTGAGGGCCATTCCAGGCTTGGTTCCTGGCCTAGAAAACTCTTCCATAGGTGTCTAATCTCCTCTGGGTAGCCAGTTGGGGCTGCCCATAATGCAAGATGGTGTCTCAAGGCTGACTAGGTCTGTGTTTGGGGCACAAATCTGTCATCCGCAAAGACAGAACTGTAATAATGTTTCCAGGGCAGATGGTCCGAATAGCTGTTGGGCACCTCCTACCTAGGCACAAAACAGCATTTGAAGCCCTTCCCACCCAGACCAAACTCAACCCCAGGACCTAAGCCTGACTAATCATGAAGATCCCGTCCTAGTCTGTGCCTCAGTTTCCCTGTGGGCTCAGCGATGCTCTCCAACATTCTCAATCTGATGTCTCAATGGGTGCCCACATATAAAGTGGTTGGAGAACTAGATTTAATTATTAGTCATGGCTGTCATTTCTGGCACCCCTGGCCCCTCTGGGGGGTTGGTGAGGTCAGACAGACTGACAGCTGCATGGGGTGGTGCCAATGGCTTCACTGTGAGGCCAGTCGCTGGGAGAGGCCACAGGGCTCGCTGGAAGCTGGCATCTTCAGGATCCATGGGGTGTAGACCCTTGTCTAGACCTGGAGTGGGGAGTAGAGGCAGAATAAGGACTTTGGTCCTTATTATCCTGGGAGGCCAAGATTCATATCCATCTGTGGGATCCATCTATCCATCCACTTAATGACTGATTGCTGAGCACTCACATTCTAGCTGTATGATCAATAATGGACGCTGAAGGGAATCGAAAGCATGGCATCAATGCTAGAAGGCTCTCACTCTGGCGGTGGGGCCATCCCACTGAATACACAGGAAATCCCTACATTCTGTGTGTGCCCAGGGAAAGCACTTCTCCTCTGTGAGTCTCGGGTTCCCCCACCAGAGAGTGGGTTTTCATGGTCACCTGCAGTGCTGTTGTGAGTTTCACGAGGTGAGGGATGGGGAACATCCCATATGACCCAGGAGACCGTGTGAGAGCTGTCATCACTATTTACTGTGGCATCGAGCCTGAGCCTCCACCTGACATGGGGTGTTGGCAGAACCAGCCATGGGGAGCAGAAGAAAGAGGGCTATGGTGTCAGGCACAGTTGACCAGTTTCTCAGCTTCTCAGGATCTCCCATTTCTAAATCAGCAATGATAATTCCTATCTGCAGGGTGGAGGTGAGGTGAAAGGTATCAGAGGCAGTCTTGATATGTTATGTTGAAAGCACATGCTTCCATTTCCCTTCTCTGAGGGAATGAACTAGGGGTATCATGACTCCAGAGGGCTTTGGGGGAGAATCCGGAGGTATCTCCAGTTGGCTTGGGAGTCCCTGCATTCATCCACAGGCTGTTGGGAAGACCCTGTGTGAGGGTGTTTGGGGCACAGTGATGGACAAGACAGATGTGATCCCTGCTGTCATGGGGCCCCTAAATTGGGGGTGGGGGAGGGGCAAAGAATACCAAATATACAGAACAGTCTGTGATAAGTGCCCTGAAGGAAAGCTCCAGGGAAGCTGTGATAACAGCTCAGAGGATTATTTGAGAGGAACAAGTCCAGGAAAGCCTCTTGAAAGAGGTGGCCTTTGAGTGATGACCTGAAAGGCAAGAAAGAACCAGCTGTTCAAAAGTTGGACAAAGAGGACACAGCATGTGCAAAGGCCCTGGGGTTGCAAAGACTTTGGAGGCTAGAGAAAACAAAGGAGGCCATGTTAGTAGGGGTTTTCATGTACAATGGGAAGAGTGCAAGACATTTAATTGGAAAGTTAGATACAGGCTAGATCAGACAGGCCGATTAGTTTATGTAGATGGTGATGACTCATATTTCCCAATTGAGGAAACTGAGGACTCAGAGTGGTTAAGCCACCTGCCCAACATCAAGTTGGCAAGAGATGGAGCTCAGGTGGATCTCAGTGTCAAACCTTGTTGGGAGGAAAAGGGCAAAACTTTTAGGTGCTCTGAGGCTCCCCCTCATCCTCTTGAGGGGTGAAAGCAGGAGGGGCCCAGCCTAGGAGAGAGAACATCATGTCTGTGGGAGAGTCAGAAGAGGCAGCAGCCTAAACACACGGCAGACCCCGGCCAGCCCCGGCTGCCAACACAACTGCTTGTGTGGCTGCCAAGGAGCCAGATGCCGCTTCTGGAAAAAATATCTTCCTGGCTTGGCACTCTCTGGCCGGCCTGCCTGCCATGCAAGGGGAGGAGGGGGCTGCCGAGTGTGGGCCTCTGCTGCTTAGCACCCCAGAACGGCACTGCTGTGCCTTTGAAGCCAGGGCAGGAACAGGGAAGGGGGGCGGGTAGGGAGGATGCAAGCAAAATATTTTTGCTAAAAATATTCTGGTCCAGGAGAAGATCTTTTTTTTTTTCTTTTTTTCCCCTACTCTTGCTGGAAAACCAAAGTCTTATTAAAACAACACCAGAATATTTCATGTTGATATCAATTAGGCGAAGGAGAAGGAATCTTGAATTTTCCTCCCTGCCAGTTTCACATAAAAGGAATATTCTCCCAGAGGCCAAAGGATGAAGGTTTTTAATTTTTTCCTTTTCTGCAAAAAAATTCCTGCGATGTGGATGGAAAGTTCCTCATGTCTGAGAACTTCCTGAGAAGTTGGGGCTCTGGACCCTGAGGCCAAATTCTCCTCTTAAGCCGAGTGGGGCAGTCAGGTGGCTGGCCCCTTAAGACAGCCCTCTGAACCTGTCAGGCTTGCTCTGTACTGAGGCCTGAGCTGCGTACTCTACAAGGACCCTGGCCAGTTGGACCACAGAGTCAAGGGCCAGGAGATGGGCAGATAGAGACAGAGCATTTGGCCGGTGCTTCTGGAACCCCTCATCAAAGCTCCTCAGGCAACCTCAAGACAGGGAGTCACTCTGAGGTGCCAGACCTGGCCAAGGCCCCTCTTCCTGGTTTAGGCCTTTCATAACCATGACAGCATCTCCTTTCCTGCACACCTATTCTGTGCCAGTCATTTAAAAATGTATATTGATATAATACCTCATTTAGTCCTCACAAAGACCTTAGGAGAGGTGAATTATATTATCCCCAGTAAGCTGATGTGACAAGATTTGAACCCAAGTCCTTCTAACTCTAAAGTCTGGGCACTGTTCTTTGTCACAGGCTACCACTTGATGACCCATTGGCTCAAAGACCCATCTGGTCTGCCATCAAGCATCTGGTAAGTAAGTGAGGCTCTCTTGTCTTTGGTATTATTTCAGTCCTCTGACTCCAAACCAGAACCCCCGGTTCTGCTTAGCTTTCTGAGTTTCCCTTATTAATGCATCAATTCATTCATTAATTTATTTCATTCAACCAACCATTCATCTATCTATCCATCCATCCATTTATCTATCCATCCATCCATCCACTCACCTACCTTCCATCCATCTATCCATCCAACCATCTTCCACCCACCCACCATCTACCCATCCATTCATCCAATCACCCACCCTTCCATCCACCCATCCATCCACCCATCTTTTTACCCGTACATTCATCCACCCATTCATCTCATGTTTGTTAAGTGCCAGAGATATAGAAATGACTAGGACACAGCTTCTGCTCAAGTCCCATTCAAATTCATCAAATATTAAAAGCAAAATGTAGTCTTTTTTTCTTAAAGATTTTATTTATTTATTTGACAGACAGAGAGCACAAGTAGGCAGAGAGGCAGAGGGAGAAGCAGGCTCCCCGCTGAGCAAGGAGCCCGACTCAGGACTCGATCCCAGGACCCTGGGATCATGACCCGAGCCGAAGGCAGCCGCTTAACCAACTGAGCCACCCAGGTGTCCCTGCAAAATGTAGTCTTAACAATAATCTAATCCAATCCCCTTTCTTATGTAATCCAGGTGGGAGGGAGTATTTTCATTTTACAGATGAGGAAACTATAGTGCAGGAAAACTTGCTGGCAAGCTGTGCTTTGGAGTAGAAAGGGCCTTCATGTCAAAGCAGACATGAGTTCTAGTCCTGGTTCTTTTCCTTGCTAGCTGGATGACCTTCTGCCAGTCCCTGAAACTCTGTGAAGGTGGGGGAGAGTAGTAAGTTCAGAGTAGTGAGTTCAGAGAGGGCTTCAGGCCCTGGTGGGCTTTGTAGGCCGTTGTTAAGAACTCTGGCATCTACTGTGAGTAAGAGAGCACCAATGCAGAGTCTGCCCAGCAGAGAGACAAGATCCAACTTCAATTTTAAAAGGATCACTCTGGTTCTTGTGCAGAGAATCACGTGTCAGGAGAGAAAGGAGGGAAGGGGACAAGCAGGATGCTGACCAGTAAGGAAGCTATTACAAGAGCTGATGCTGGTTTAGAACAAGGGGATAGCAGTGGAAGCACGAGAAACTTCAGTGCCCAGTGTGAGGTGTGGGAGGAAGAGGGCATCAAGGAGGACTTGGTGACCTGGTGCCAGAATGACGGAAGGATAGAGTGGCCATCACCCGAGAAGGCGAAGGCTGTGGTTGGAGCAGCTTCTGGAGAGAAGATCAGAAGTTCCTGTTTGGATGCGTTGACTCTCAGGCACCCATGAACTATTCAAGTGGTGATGCTGGGTAGGAAGTTAGACATGCAGTCTGGGGTCAGGAGCAGGTCTGGGCTGGAGGTCAATCTGACAGTCATTGGTGTATGAATAGTGTTTAAAGCCTTGAGACTGCAAGAAGCATAAAGTGAGTGAGTGTCGTGGTGCCCCGGTGGCTCAGTCAGTTAATCGTCTGTCTTCAGCTCAGGTCATGATCCCAGGGTCCTGGGGTTGAGCCCCGCCCGTACTGGGCTCTTGGCCTAGCAGGGGAGTCTGGTTCTCCCTCTGCCGCCCCCTTTGCTTGTGCTCTCTCTCTCTCTCTCTCAAATAAATAACTAGATAGATACATAAATAAATAAATAAAATCTTTTTTAAAAAGTGAGTGAGTGTACACAGAGGAGAGTAGGACCAACGCCTGAGCCTTGGACCCTCCATCACTCAGAGATTTTATCAATACAACGTAAGGCCACAGCGTACAGAGAGGAAGAAAGCACAGTCATAGGCCTCACGAAGCATGCATTCTAAAGGGGGCAACAGACACAGAAGGGACCAGCAAGTTCACTTGGCCAACAAGCTTCAGGAGAGGGTCCGTCAAGGGCTGCAGGAGCCCAGGTGTGACACGGTGTCCAGCCCAGGGGCACCTGCAGCCCTGGCCTGTGCCGGTTCCACCATGGAAGACACTGCCTGGCCTGGGCCTAAGTGACTATTAGGACCCCTCGAACCTGTCCTGTTCCACAGAAAGGGGAAACCCAAACCCAGAGTTCGGAAGCCCATGTCATTCTCTCTATGGCCTGATCAGATGAGTACTATCATGTCATTTTACACCTGAGAAACTGAGGCTCAGAAAGGGAAAGCCACGGCCAAAGGGCTGACTTTAATGATCACGCCCCTAATGAGAGAGATAGAGAGAGAAGAGGATACGGAAGGATGTTGAGAAAAGGAAGCAGAATTTTCACATTATGATTTGGGTCTGTCTCCTGAGGGACAGCTCCAGGCCTGCCTCAGTCCAAACCCCAACGCTTTCAGGGGCCAGGCAGTGGACGTCAGTGAGGGATGTGGGCTGGGAGCGGGGAGTGGAGGGCACAAGTCTAGTCAGCTGTGGTCCGGAGGGAAGGTGGGCCTAGGGTTGTCAAACCTGATTTCTAAAGAGAAGCCAGAAATCTGGATTTTTATGTGAAATTTCCCACTTTTTAAAGCAGCGTCAGGTCCAAACAAAACATATCTGTAAGCCGAGTCGACCTTATGGGCCACCAGCTCCAGACTTTGACCTTTTGGACTGGTGGCTGTAGGATCACACAGGCTTGGGGTTTGAATCCACAATTCCTGCCTTAGTAGCTGTGTGATCTTGGGCAAGTGAGTTCGCCTCTCTGGGCCTCAGTTTCCTTATCTGTCCATCATCACTGAGTCTCAGGGATGAGGATCACAGGAGACAATGTGTGCCTGGCCCAGTGTGGGGCACGTCAGAGATGCTCCACAGGTGATGGCAAGGAGGTGATGTGTGTGTGTGTGTGTGTGTGCATGTGCGCGTGTGTGTGTGTGTTGAGGGTAGGAGCCGGGGGGTTTACTGCCTGTCCTGGCCTCATACAGTGGCCCCTGAGTGCCAGGAACCTGTGTGCGAACCATCCGCAGACCTGCACTCTATCTTTACTTCTGGCTCTCCTGGGCCATGGTGGCCTCCGGGCCCCAGGCTTCCTCACCAGCCTGGCTTCTCCCTCCTGCCACCTCTCTGCTGCACAGGAGAACCATGGGGACGTCTGGATTCCTGAGGGGATGTTTTCCACATTTCTGGAAACCCACTGCGGTTTGGTTTTCCGTGGTAAAGGCCTTGGCAGGGGCTCAGTCCAATGGAACAGCCAGTGGCTGGGAGGGGCAAGAATCAAGGAGACATTCATTGAGCGCCCACTGTGTACTGGGCCTTGGGGATTCACAGATGCTTGAAACAGCCCTGCCCTCCAAGAACCTCATTATCTTGTTATGAAGACAGACTGGAAACCTGAGAAGTTAAAAACAGATCTTAAAACCAAAGTCCTTGTCACTCAAGCCAGAAGCCTGCTTGCCCGTAGCTTACTCCTCCTCCTCATCCCATCAGATACGAGATTTTGCCCACTCAGTCCTCGGAATCTCTCAGATCTGTCCCTTTCTCTTCACTTCATTGCCAGGGCCCTAGTTTGGGTCATCGACCTCCCTCCTCTGGACGATGGCCGCTGCCTCCTCCCGAACTCCCTGCCTCCAGCCAACCCTCTTTCAGTCCTTCCCCACATGACTGCGAGAAAGGGCGCTCTAAAGCCCAAAGCTGCTCCTGTAACTTCCCTACTGAAAGCCCGTAGTGACTCCACGACAGAGTCCACACTACACACATTGGCTCCCAGGCCTTGCAGGCTCTGCCCTCTCTGCGCCGGGCAGCCTGCTTCATCTCTTACTGCGTTTCCCTCCATCTTGCTGGGTCAATCACACCAGACGCCTCCAAGTTAACGGTCTGCCTTCGGGTTTCTCTCAGCTCTAGGGGCCTTTATGCATGGGATTCCCGCTTCCTCGAATGTGTTTCCACCATCTCCTTCACCAAGCAAACTTCTAATCATTCTTTCAGGCTTAGCTTAAATGTCACTTCCTCTAGGAAGTCTTCCTCACCTCCTCCCACTGCAGGGCTGGATTAAAGCTGCGTCTTTGTTCCGTGTCCCCAGTGCTTTCCTTATGGTCATACTACTACCACCGCCGCTATTACCACTTGGCTGCTGCTGCTACTGCCCCCCAGCCCCCCCAATCCCCCCCGCCCCCCATCCAGACTAATCCAGACAGCTCTCGTATGCACCAAGCATTATTCTAAGGGGTCTATGTCCATTTTAGCCTCTTGCATACCATTATTGTCCATTTTACAGGTGAGAAAACTGAGGTGTGGAGAAGTGGAGTGACTTGTCCAAGGTCTCATGGGAAACAAGTGGTGAAGCTGAGACTTGTTATCATTCACGTGTCAGTCTATGCAAAAACCTGTTTCCTGCTCTATCTCCCTCGATAGACCATAAACTCCAGGAGCACAAAGCCCACCCTTGCCTATGGTTATGTCTCTAGCACACGACATCGTGTCTGGCACACAGTGCGTGCTCAGTGAATTCCTGATTGAAGGCAGGCCCGTTAGACAATGTTGGAGAACTCTGGAGCTGCTTGAGTGCAGGGAGCTGGACCGATTGACCGTGTCCGATTCCTGGGTCGTAGCCCAGCATTCGGGGTGTAGGCTGTTTATCTCTTGACCAAGGAGAAGTAAAAATAGCATTCATAAAACCCATACACCCTTGACATTCATTATCTTATCACCAGTTAGCTAAGATAATGCATGTGAAGCACATTGCCGGCAGAGAGAGGTGCTTACTATGTAAGCAATGATGAGCAGGGGCTCTTGGCAACAACCCAGAGAGGGGGCATGCCTGTCCCATTTTACTGATGAGAAGACTGAGCCTCCAGGAAGGGGTGAGGTGATTAGCAGAGTGCAGCCAGCCCACACGTGAAGGAGTAGAGGCCTAAACTCCAGAAGCTAGTTCTCACGCCCCTGGAAACAGAAGTTTCCATTTACCTACCACCAAATTCACAGATCATTTGTACATTAATCTTGCTTCTGAGACCGTATCACATATTTCAAATTTATACTTCTTTTGAGATCAGAATTTCAACCCCCTTGGAAATGTTTTTCTTCAGTCTGCTTTTAAGGTCCTTTTGTCTAGTTTGCCTACTTTTTAACATTTCTGAAATTTTTTTCTTTTAAGGCCAGTTCAGGAAGAGGCGCTTCTGTCTTTTGCATTTCTAGAAGTATCCAGTTAATGAGGCTTCATATATGTTTCATTAGGATTATTCCCTTCGTGCCTTCTTGCCTTCTCTTCCTTCTGTCGCGTTTGCAGATCTCCGCATGCTCTGTGTTGTTTGTTAAGCAGACGGGCCCCAACCCCCATTCTGTCCTAATGGGAAAGGAAGACGAGATGTGATAGGTATGTTGGGGTGTGCTTGGCATCATGTATTTTTTTTGTGATACAGAAATTGCAGAGTATTTGACCTCCATCTTTTAAAATTTTTGCTCATCAAAAAATAGAGCTGACTTTTCCTTTATCATAAAGTATTAAAGAATCCTTGGATAATAAGACGACTCAGAGGAAAACCCCCAAATCACTGACAGTTTCAATCACCTCCAACCAATTTACACATATTGGGTTATTTCTTTGTTATCGTTTTTCCCTCCATTTCATTTTATTTTACAAGTTTTGGATTCTATGGGGCAGTTTTGTTTCTGATTTTTTCCTCACTTCATATTATGTGGTAAGCATTTTGTGTTTTTCTTTGTTTTTATTAATACATCTTTATAAATATATCCTTGTAAATCTTTGTAATAGTATCTTAAGC
>ML097052.1:12140-27503 GCA_003697995.1 Taxidea taxus jeffersonii | reverse complement strand
CTCTCCCCAGGCAAATTTACTGCAATGACCATTCTCACTAGTACTAAGGCCATCTGGATCTTTCCATAAAACAAATCATTTTCATGCAACCCAAGAATGTGGCTTGTGTCAGACATGCTGTTTCAAAACTGCATACTTTCGAGTTTACATGTGAACCACTGCCCCTATCTACCATGAAAACAAGCAAAGACCAAATAGCAATGTTCCCCCGGACAGAGCTTATGGATGGCTTTGCACCCCACAACAGCAGCCCCAGCCTCGGGGAGGCACCCCCACAGCACCTCCCACCACCTTCCGAGCTTTGCTGGTAAAGATCCCATTGCCCAGACCAAGTGCATCAGAGTCTCAAGGAGGTGAGACCCAGGACGAATCTGTAAAGCTCCCATGGGATTCCAACATGCAAGCAAGATGGAAAATCACTGGTCTAAATATGGCCACTTTAGTACTGCTTCTTGTACATTTTGTATTCTCAGGGCACTAGGGTAATAACTGACTTTTCTGGATTTTCTTTTTGTCCTCTTCTTCTAGCTGTGACATCCCCTTCCCTCTCCCTAAGATCTGAAATGTATTTAAGGCTTTTGTGTTCTCTCCTCCAGGCCTCTCAACCCCGTAAGTCTTCCTTCTGCGGAAAGGTGGAGAACTTAGAATCTCTTAGGCAAAGAAAGTGCAGGAGAGGAGGGAATGATCATTTCCAGAAGATTTCAGGAGAAAGCAAGGAAGCTCCTTCCCTAAGCCCCCCTGTGTAGGAATAAACAACCAGAAGTTCCAGATACCTTTAAGTCAGAGAAGAACCTTGACAAAGCTGTTGATAGGAGTGCTTTTTTAAAAAGCTGATATGTCTCGGGACGCCTGGGTGGCTCAGTGGGTTAAGCGGCTGCCTTCGGCTCAGGTCATGATCCCAGGGTCCTGGGATCGAGTCCCACATCGGGCTCCTTGCTCTGCAGGGAGCCTGCTTCTCCCTCTGCCTCTGCCTACCACTCTGTCTGCCTGTGCTCGCTCTCTCTCTCTCTCTGACAAATTAAAAAAAAAAAATTAAAAAAAATAAAAAGCTGATATGTCTCATTTAGCTATATATGAAAATTAACCTAACTAACCACAACCTACGGTAAAAAGAAATTACTGTAAATCTTAAAGGAAAATTCTCTCTCATCTCAGTTTTTTCATCTGCTACTACAAGCACTATACTTTCTGTCTGTCTCTCTCTGCCTCCCTTCTTTGCTCCCATAAGCTATGGGCACAATGATGCCCAGAATAAAGATCATCACTGATTTCCCATGCAACCCCCATTCAAAAGCTTCTAGTGACTTCTCTTTGCCTAGAGTGCCCACAGAATCAAATGTCAAACTTGGCATTTAGGGGCTCCACAACCTCCCCTCTCTCCAACTTTGTTTCCCTCATTGCCCTACAATAGCCCTCTTCTCTGGCTGAAATTAGTGGCTTCATTGTCCACTGTCTCACTACCGGCCCCACTTCCACACCAGGAGTACTCTTTCTAGAACTTTCCTTCACGGGGGTGGGGGGGCATCTCAAATCTCACCTCCTCCATGAAGACTGACAATACCAGCAGCTTCCATCTCCAAACGGAAAGACTGCCAAGAGAAGCTGGGGTTATAAAGTATATTGTGGGCATTTCCCATGAAGAAACAACTAGCTGCTGAGGGTAAGCTGGGCCATGGCAGCCATGGTGAGACCGTGAGGGAAGAGGTGGCAGTTAGCTGTTAGTATAAACACCTCCTGTCCCTCGGTGCAAAAAGACCAACAACTGCAGGCCAAGGGCAGCCTAAAGATGTGTTTTGTTTGGCCCAGAGATTGCCTTATGGATGCTGGCTACTAATTCAAATTTTTTTAAAACCTGGAACTTACACAAAAATTTGAACTTCTGGTTTCTCTTTGAAAGGTCGTAACATCTGGCAATGTTGGGCTCTATTTCAATATGCTTTTGCTACCCACCCTGATACTCAGGTCACCTGAATAAACATTATTTTTTCAAATTCTGTGGGTCGGCCAGGCAGCCGTTCTGGTCTAGACAACTCAGCTGATCCGTATGGTCATCTAGAAGAGGTGGCCCAGGACAGCCGTGCTCACGTGTCTTGGCCATGTGCATCGAGCAGCAAGCTAGACAGGGCTCACCTACATGCTGGCAGTCAAAGGGTTCCCAGGAGCATGAGGAGAGCAAGCACCAATGCTCGAGTATTTTTCCTATCTCTGCTTGTGTCACCTCTGCTACTGTCCCATTGGCTAAACTAAGTTTCATGGTCAATGGTCTCAAGGGCTGGAGAAATTGACTCCATCTCCTGCTAGAGGGAGTTGCAAAGGCTCATTGCAAATTGGGTGTATGCAGGATGGGAAGAATCTATGGCCATTTCTGTAGTCTGTGATAGCCCCTGGAGCCAAAGCCAACTGAAAGTGGATAACCATGGTCTTCTTCTGGCAAAAGACATCCCCTCCACGTCACCACAAGCCCCCCTCTCCAGCTGAGTCATTCCCACCTAGGCCCCTGGCTTTATGTTCCTCCCTGGCCCCTGTAGCAATTCTGGCTTTGTGGCCACCTGATGTAACTCATCCTCTCCCAGGCCTTCCTGGGTCCTCCAATTTTCCTCCTGCAAAAAAAAATTCTCTGCAAATCACTATAAGTGAACACCAGGAGATGGAGAGCCTGAAGCCAGGGCAATCTAAGACTTGAATGAAAAGTTTTAAAAATAAGAATATTCAAAGAGAAGCACACAAAATACCAGGAGGCGATCACACAAATCACAAAGTAAGAGCGTCCAGGACGTGGGCTTAGCCTTGGCTGTACTTTCCATACTTGGTAGCTTCAAAGTGATTGTTACCCGGGTCACACTCAGACCAATTAAATCAGAATCTCTGCAGTAGGGTCTGAACCCAGATACATTTCTAAAGACTCCCCAGGTAATTCTAACCCACAGTAAGGCTGAGAATCACTGACATTGGATTATTTCGGGTTTCAAAGCTGAAAGTGTTGGTAAAAGTACCAAAGGAGTGGATTGCTACCTTAGCATCTGCCAAAAGAAACACCAGGCAGAAAAAGGATCTTTAAAAAAAAAAAAAAACCACTTGAGCGGAGAGGGTGGAAATGCAATTTCAATGACTATGCAGTTTTTTATTAAGTGCCCCCAAACTAACCATGTCATGGTAGCTACCAAACATCTTAGGTCAGAGCCTTGCTTGGCTTAATGACTCAATCATCGCTGTTATCTCAGAAAACGAGGGGTTCTGCTAGAATTACAAGCTGGTACCAGACTCCTCGCCTTTTATGCCTGCTCCCCTGGGCAAGAGATTTGAAAGATACTGAGACACAAGTATGTAATTCCTGCAGGCGTGCATTAAGCCAAAAGCCTCACCCTGGACTCAACCAGGACTCTGGGCTGTTTTCAGCTCTCCCTGCATTTCTTGAGGTCTCAAAGGATAAGTTGTTTGTTTTTTGTTTTCTTTTTTTTACAGTCTTCTCTAATTTAGACAAAGAAATATTTAGTACACAGAGGGAGGGCATGGACAATCCCCATCTAAAAAGATGCTCTCGCCACAGAAAACTCCAGGGGTCACAGGCCCATCCTGGTACAGAAGGAGGGGAACACTGCCTGGGTTGGGTCAGAGCTAGGGACCAAAAATCCTTCTCCTCTTTCTCCTTGACCTGCTTTCCTCCACCTTAAGGAGACATGGTCAAATTCACCTGTTGGAAGTGGCCAGGCCTCTCTGAGAGACCAGCGGGCCAAAGAGCGAGGCCAATGTACCAGGCAGGGATTTTAAACTCTACAGGAGAGAGCCTGCTTGGTGGGCTGCCTTAAACAGGCGACAGGACCCCACTGAGAAGAGTCAGGGGCGACGCCAGAACAGTCCAGAGCCGAAGAGGCCAGCTCAAGGAGGAGGGGGAGAGGGAACTAAAAGACCCTTTGTCTCCCACACACTTGCTGGACCAGAAGGAAAGGCGGCACACATGAATATTCCCAGAGACGCCTGAAACCTGGCTGTCATTACCGTGGGCCAGGCACTGTGCCCTGGGCATGACTGACAAGGTCTTCTGACTCCTCTGAGGTGGGTGTGACTTAGCGTCCCCACCTTACGGAGCGGGAAACAGGAGGCTGCACCAGGTATCCGGTCCTCCTCATCTTGTAACTCAGAGTTAGGATCTTCTGAGTCAGAGCAGGGACTCCAACAACTGGAGTTCTGCTTCCCTCTGCACTCTGAGTTCTCATCCAGAGAAAGGAAACAGCCCAGGGATGACTGCTTGGAAGCTCCACGTCTTCCAAAGAAGAGCAGAGCTGAGCCCATCTGCTTCGTCCCGCGGGGATGAGAAGAGCCAGGGCTGCATCAGCACTCCCAGACCCACATGCTGCAGCCTTCTTCCCGGGCGTTTCCCTGCAGTGGGACCCTCGGAGGTTTTCCTGCCGCCATGGAGCACAGTGCGGCGAGCACGGGCCACCCTAGACCCCGCAGGGGCGCGCTAAATTGGCACCGGACCCCCAACGCGGATCCCGGCCGCGGGTTCCAGCGCGGCCCCCGGCCGGGACAGGCGGCTCCCGCCGGGCTCAGGCGGCGCGGGCGCGGACTTAACAGCCCCCCTACCGACTCCAGCATGCAAGGCTGCGGCCCGGAGCGCGGATCCCGGGAGCTCCAGCCCCTGTGCGCTTCCCAGAGGAGCAGCCCCGGTGCAACGGCTCCCGCGGCCCAGAGGACGAAGTCAGCCCCAGGGCGGAGCGTGCTCCTCGCCTGCCTCCCTCCACGGGGCCCTTACTCCCAGCAACCAGCGCTGGCTTCGCGCGGGGTCGCGCTGGACCCAGGAGCTCCGGGGGTGGCCGCGCTGGGAGGGAAAGCTCCGGACCCGAGGCTCTGCCGTCGGCGCGCGCCGCCAGCCCTCGGGACGTCCCGCGAGCGCGGTCGCCCCCTTACCTCCAGCGTGGGCGGCTCCTCCGAGGGCTGCGGGCGCAGGCGGCGCACACCAGCGGCTCGGCGGGCCCCTGGCATCTCGGCGGCGGCGGCGCGGCGGGTCGGGATGCGGGAGCGTCGGGGCCGAGGCGGCGGACTCTGTCCTCGGGCCCCGGGAGGCCCGGGCTGGGCGCGCTCCGCTCGGCCCTTCACGTGACCACAGCGGGGACGGCCCGCGGCGGCCCCGAGGGCGGAGGACCGGCGGCTGCGGGCGCGGCGGGCTTCCAGGCTCTGGCCCCTTCCCTGCCCGGCCTCCCGGCCGCGCTCTGGAGCCAGGGGCGGGGACGCCGAGCCGGCGGGGGCGGGAGCGGGCCGCCGAGGGGCCGCGGAGGACTAGCTCCGGCTGGGGGCGACGTGGGTTGGAAGCTACCCTGGCACAAGGCCCCAACCTAGTGCCGTGGAAGCACAGTAAAATAGTAGTTTTGAGAATTAAATTTGTTCATATATATTCAGTGACTGCCCCTGGCGAGGTCCCAGTAAATGATGGTTCCTTCCCCGTTCTTGTAGAGACCCCTGGGGGAAAAGTGAGTGTGAACTCAGTGGGGCCTTCTAAGGCAGATACTTTTGGGGCGGGGGCGCAGCCCCTCCTCCCTTCCCCCAGGGTGCCGCCAGTTCCAGCTTGGCCCAGAACTGATGCATTTTCCAGAGAAAGCAAAAATGCAGATTTTCATGAGACTTCCTGATTTTTTAAAAAAGTTGATCATGAAGCTATTATAACAATACATAGAAAATTCTTGAGGCCAATTCTTAGATGAGCCTTGGCCGGCAGGGCAAGGGGCCCTGGGCCCAGTACCAACCAACTTCATTGACCCTTCCCAGAGAAAGAGGAGGCCTGGCAGGGCTGGGACTGGCCCTGGTCACCCAGCAGGAAGCATGGTATCCTCTTAAGTGTTCCATGCGGACCGTGCGCTAGATATTGATGGCTACCAAGGTCGGACTCAGGAACTGTAGCAAGCGGAATCCCGCCCCACTTCTTCCCCCGCCCCCACCCACCAGAAGATTGCCCATCTACCCCCCTGGGACTATGAATCTGTTACTTTACTCCTCAGAAGAGGTTTAGAGCATGTAATTCAGGTCACTCATCAGTTGATCTTGAAACACAGAAATTTCCTGGATTATCTAGGTTGGCGCAGTGGAATCACAAGAGCCCTTAAAAACATCAGAGAAAGGCAGAAGGGAGAGATTGGAAGCCTGGGGAGGTGAGAAATTGGAAGCCCAGGGAGGGTTCTATGTGCCTGGCCAGGATTCTGCTGCCTTGAAGATAGAGGGGTAATTGCTAGGAACTGAATACCACCAACAATTTGAATGAAGCTGGAAGCAAATTCTGCGACCCCAGCCCCAGTCCCCGGCCTCCAGAAAGCAACACCGCCCTGCCCACACCTTTATTTCAGCCACATGAGACTCAGGGCATAGAGTCCAGCCATGCTTTGCTGGACTTTGGACCTATAGACTATGAGATAAAAAAAAGATATTGCTTGAAACTCCTAAATTTGTGGCAATTTGTTACACAGCAATAGAAAATGAATACAGGACACCAGCCTGTCTTTCAATGCCAGAGTTGAGTTCTAGCTACAAGGCTGGCCTGCTGTGAGAACACCATGTAGCCCCAGTCCCTTCATGGGCATGCCAGGCACTGGTTTGCCATCGCCCAGCCTCTGATTATTCCCACACAGTTCTAATATCACATCCCCTGTAAAGCCCTTCCTCCCTTCCACACAATGGATCACTTCCTCTCTTTGGTCCCATGCTCTTCATAAAAACAACCACATGGTGCCTCAGTTCTTCTATTTGTATATGCTGTCCCACCCCACTAGGACAAGCACCTGGTGGAGGAGAGGGCAGGAAACTTTCATCTTTGAATCCTCACTTCCTGAATGGGCAGACATATGGGAAGCAGATGAAATGGCAAAGCAGAATTCACACCAGCTTGTGCCCAGTGACCCATGTCTACAGGATGTCTGAAATAATGCTTATAATGTTTATTGTGAGGGACGCCTGGGTGGCTCAGTCGGTTAAGCATCTGCCTTTGGCTTGGTTCATGATCCCAGAGTTCTGGGATCGAGTCCCGCGTCCAGCTCCTTGCTCGGCAGGGACCCTGCTTCTCCCTCTGTCTGCCACTCCCTTAGCTTGTGCATGCGTTCTCTCTCTCCCAAATAAATAAAAATCTTCTAAAAGAAAGGTTTATTGTGAAGATCACCATAAAACTCTGCACACCTTTGAAAAAAGACAATTATTCTATTTCTATCCCACCTGGTGACTTGTGGAATGGTTGTTTTATGGCAGGTCTTTTAAAATTACTTTTATTTTGATACAATGTATGTATTCATCATAAAGAGTTGAAACAACTATTAGCCAGTTTGGATGAACAACCTTCTCTATATTTTCCTTCACCTGCACACACGTGAACATGCTTGCATGCAATTCTGTGCAAATGAGACCACTCCTACCCTGCAGACACTGCTGATCCCCAGCCTACTATTCACACCCTGACCACCCAGGAACCCTGACTCGGTCAGGCCTCCATCCCCTCTCCCACTAGAGGATGATCCTGCTTGATTTGGCCAATCTATGCAGGGTGTTTTCCTGGCAACAGTTATCAGCCTCAGTAGTAGCTCAGCCTGCCTACAAGAAGCTATGGTCCACAAGGAGTGGCTTCTTTCGCTCTCTCCCCTCCCCTTGTCCTATGAATGTAAGTATAAAAATATGTATTCCCAATGGCCACGGGCAAGCATCTTGCAGCCAGTCTTGGGTGGGGATGACGCTGCAGACAGCACAGCAGAGAGGTACAAGCAGCCAGGTCTCTGATGGCCTTGTGGAAAGACTACTTTTGGCCCCTTCCTCCCCAGAACCATCTGACCTTTGAACTTAGAGTTATGTGAGCTATATTATACAGCCCAGGAGACAGTAGGCAGTTGATCTGTATGGCTGATAGGGAAAAATCTGTAAGATATTAAATGGGGAAGGAGAGTAGTACCCTGCAGAGGGTTTGATATCTTTTGTAGAAGTTTTTTATTTTTATTTAAGATTTTTTTAAGATTTTATTTCTTCATTTGTCAGAGAGAGAGCAGAAGCAAGGAAAGCTGCAGGCAGAACAGGCAGAGCAGGCAGAGGGAGAAGCAGGCTCCCTGCCGAGCAAGGAGCTGGACGTGGGACTCGATTCCAGGACTCTGGGATCATGACCTGAGCCGAAGGCAGACGCTTAACCAACTGAGCCACCCAGGTGTCACTGTAGAAATTTTTTAAAGGATGCATTTACCTATTATTTATTCTAATAAATGAATAAAGTATGTTCCTGGAAGGATACATAAGGAAACTCATCAGTGCTCACCTTCGAGCACACAGTGGGGAGCAGAAGCTTGGAGGGAGAGAGACTTTTTCCTTGTGTACTTTCCTACAAGTTTTAACTATATTTCTATTTTACTTTCATGTGTTTGCATATGGTAAAATCAACAGGGATGTAAAGATGGAGTTTAAATAACAATTTTGCCTATTGAATGAAAAAAATATTTTCTGTAATGGAAAAATATTGAAATTCTGGTAATTGTGCCTGAGAATGTCTATTCCTGGCAGCGTCATTTCTGGTGGGGGAATGCACATCTGCAGGGAAAGAATGAAACAAACTTAGAAAGTACAGCCTTGGGTGCCTGAGTGGCTCAGTTGGTTAAGCAACTGCCTGCAGCTCAGGTCATGATCCCGGAGTTCCAGGATCGAGTCCCGCATCAGGCTCCCAGCTTCATGGGGAGTCTGCTTCTCCCTCTGGCCTTCTCCCGCCTCATGCTCTCTCTCACTGTCTCTCTCTCTCTCAAATAAATAAATAAAATCTTAAAAAAAAAAAGAAAGAAAGCAGTCTTTAGATTCTGGTTACCAAAAAGTACACCCTATAACAGTACCCTTGGGGTGCCATGTAAGTACTATCATGTACCATGTACTGTACCATGCCAGTACAGGTACTGTCATGATAATTACCATATCCTCACTTTGGAACCAAGGAAATGGACTCAGAAAGGAGAATCAACCTGCCGCAGCTCACACAGCTTGAAAGTAGTGGCACTGGGATCACAAACCCAGACCTACTGGCACAAAGGCTGGGAATTATCACTCTGCTCTGCTCTGTATAGAAGTAGCTGTTAGGTAGTTTCAGTGGAGAAAAAGTCAGTCCGTATTTAATCCAAGGATTCTGCCTAATTCTATTTGCCAATTATCTCCTCGAATCACATGGGATTTGTGCAGTATTTTAAACACTGCATTGCAGTAATCAGGATATGTGGGTAAAGACAGCATCGTTGACAATAGAGGGCAAATCTTCTCAACTCATCTACGAGACAGTGCACCTGCAAGACCTGCTCAAGTCTTTGACCCCATCTCCTCCCCACCCCCCCTTCACTCTGCTCTAGGCTCATTGGCTTCCTTTCCGATTCTCAAACCCTCCTCAGGGCCTTAGCACCAACCATTCCCTCAGCCTGGGTTACTCATTCCCCAGGACCAACCTGCCCAACCCTCCATCCCTTCTAGGGTTTGTTGGGATCCCACTTTCTCAGGGAGGCAGGCCCTGGCTGTTTTACTTAACTCTTCAATCTACCCCTGCCCTCCTGCTGCCCTCCTTTCCTGATCTTTTACTTTTCTGCGTTGTCCACATCCCCTCTGCTGTACCATATAATGTTTAACCTCTTAGGTTTATTGTTTAGTATCTGTTTATGCTAGATAGAATTTAATGTCCATCAGGGCAGAAATCTTTATTTTGTCTACAGATATTTCCCAAACATCTGCACCAATGCCTGAAAAATAGAAGGTTTTAAAAAAGTATTTGTTGAGTGAGAATTTTTAGAAGTGGTATGAAATGGTTTCAATCAATACCCTGCAATTAACCACAGAAAGGGGGATGTGAAGGGTTGTTCCCAAAAGACACTATTTTCTCAAGGCTTCCTCCTCCCCTCCCTTAAGGGGACCCAGAGCCCTATTTTGCATCTTGCCTCTGTCAGGGCTCTGTTCTCCTTCAAACAGAAGGGCTGTTGCCAGAGCTCCAATCTGACCTAGCTCTGTATCCTTTGAACCATGAAAGAGTCCCAAAATAGTCTGTTGTCTAAACACTGGTCCATTAAAAAATCGAAAATTTTGTAAACAAAATTGAGGCCCAATACAAGAAAAGACAAAACTATAAGGACATAAATCCAATTGGTGTTTTCCAGGAGCTGGGATAAGGAAGAGATCTGGCTATACAGGGGTCATAAAGTTTGTGGGGTGTTGGAAATATTCTATATATTGGTTATGCTGGCTTACGTGACTGAATACATAGGTCATATCTCATCGAATTATAAAAAAGATACATTTTATGGAATGTTAAGTATACTTCACTAAATTTGACTTACCCAAATAAGATGGAGGTGGAGAAATGTGTAAGAATAAGATGTAATGAGACTGGCCATGAGTTGTGGAGGATGAGTGATGAGTACATCTGTTTTTGTATACATTTGAAATTTTCCATATTAAAATTTTTAACATAAGATACATCTAACAAATATATGTAAGACCTCCTCATAGAAAGCAATAAAATTTTATTGAAAAAGATGAAAGAAGATTGGTTTTTGATAAGGGTATCAAGACCATTAAGTGGGGGAAAGACCATTCACTTTTTTTTTCTTTAATCTTTTTTATTTAAACATATAATGTAACCCCACCACCCTCTCCCAACCCCTCTCCTCCCCACCCCCCTCAGTTTGTTTTATGACATTAAGAGTCTCTTTTGGTTTGTCTCCCTCCCAATCCCATCTTGTTTCATTTTTTCTTTTCCTACCACCTTGACCCCCACCCCTGTTGCATCTCCACTTCCTCATATCAGGGAGATCATGTGATAGTTGTCTTTCTCCAGTTGACTTATTTCGCTAAGCATAATACGCTCTAGTTCCATCCATGTCGTCGCAAAGACCATTCACTTTTTAAAAAAATATTTTGTTTATTTAACAGACAGAGATCACAAGTGGGCAGAGAGGCAGGCGGGGGTCGTAGGGGGGGGAAGCAGGCTCCCTGCTGAGCAGAGAGCTCGATGCGGGGCTCAATCCCAGGACCCTGAGATCATGACCTGAGCTGAAGGCAGAGGCTTTAACCCACTGAACCACCCCAGGCGCCCCGAAAGACCATTCACTTTAACAAATGATGCTGGGACAACTAAATATCTATATGTAAAAGAATAAAAGTGGACACTTAATTCACTCCATATACAAACATTAAATCAAAATGAGTAAAAGACATATTTAAAAGCCAAAACTATAAAACACTTAGAAGAAAAACATAGGAGCAAATCTTTATGACCTTGGATAGGGCAATGGCTTCTCTAATACGACAGCAGAAGCACAAACAACCAAAAAAGAAATCAATAAACAAGAAAAAAATAGATAAATTAGACTTCATCAAAATTAAAAATTTTTGTGCATGGACGAATATTATTCAGTGAGTGAAAAGGCAACGCACAGAAAGGAGGAAAACACTGTATCTGAAATCATGCACAGGTATCCTCTGTTTTTTGAAAGTTCTCATCTGGCCACTTAGCTTCTTTGAGAGACCTACATTAGTACCGGCTTTCACTAACCAAAATAAATCTGAAAAGGATTTTCATTTTTATGAAAAAGGTGAAAAGCAAAAATAGCATTCAGCATTGGTTTTTTATAATTTATACAGAAATTTAATCAAAATACATTTAAAATTTTAATGAATGGGAAAGTGGACAGTCTACAGTATGGTGCTCTAACTGAAAGGGCATTAGTTACTATGATAAACATATCAACAATAGGATAGATCTGGCTGCTGTTCCAATAATTATTATAAATATTTTCTTTTTCTCCTGCTAATCTCCCCATTTAAAAAGTTTTTTTAATTTATTTTTTAAATTTATTTTCAGTATACCAGAATTCATTGTTTATGCACCACATCCAGTGCTCCATGCAATACATGCCCTCCATAGTATCCACCACTAGGCTCCCCCAACCTCCTGCACCCCGCCCCTCCAAAACCCTCAGATTGTTTTTCAGAGTCCACAGTCTCTCACAGTTCATCTCCTCCTCCAATTTCAGCAATGGTTTTGCCATGAGCTGCTGTAGAGGCAGCGTGTACCCTGAGCAGTGAGAGTGGTGCCGCCAAGCACCTTCCCTAGGAATGACACTCAGCATCTCAGCATCCAGCCGCCACACTTAGGAACTATGACTGAGTACATGTGCTTTATGGCAACTTATTTTGTACATCCATTAGCAAGATGTGTCCTAAGGTATCCAAAAAGCCTAAGAGGTTATTTTGGGGGCCTGGGAACACTCAAAAATGGTTCCATTTAAGTTGATCCTTGAACAACATGGATTTTAACTGTGTGGGCCCAACTTCCACGCAGATTTTTTTGAGACAAATATAGTACAATACTGGAAATGTAATTTCTCTTATGATTTTCTTAATAGTATTTTCTTCTTTCTAGCTCACTCTATTTTAAGAATACAGTATATAGGGACACCTGGGTGGCTCAGTTGGTTAAGTGGCTGCCTTCGGCTCAGGTCATGATCCCAGCATCCTGGGATCGAGTCCCACATCAGGCTCCTTGCTCGGCAGGGAGCCTGTTTCTCCCTCTGCCTCTGCCTACCACTCTGCCTGAGCTCATTCTCTCTCTAATAAATAAATAAATTAAAAAAAAAAAGAATACAGTATATAATACATATAACATGCAAAATATGTGTTAACTTTGATATTGGTAAGGCTTCCAGTCAACAGCAGGCTATTGATACTTATCTTTTGGGGAGTCAAAAGTTATATATGGATTTTTGACTGCATGAGGGGTTGGCACCCCTCACCCCCATGCTGCTCAAGGGCCAAGGAAATTAATAGTAACTGTTTCTTGGGGCACCTGGGTGGCTCAGTGGGTTAAGCCTTTGCCTTTGGCTCAGGTCATGATCTCAGAGTCCTGGGATCAAGCCCCACATTGGGCTCTCTGCTCAGCAGGGAGCCTGCTTCCCCCACCACCTCTCTCTGCCTGCCTCTCTGCCTACTTGTGATTTCTGTCAAATAAGTAAATGAAATCTTTAAAAATATATATAACTGCTTTTTCATTTTACAGCATTGCAGATTTTATAGGAACATTCTGCTTTTGGATAGTGGGGAAAACCTGTATCTGATAAGGGTCTAGTATTCAAAATATAGAGAACTCTTACAACTCATCAACAACAACAACAAAAACAGGAATCCAAGTTTTCAAAGTGGGGAAAGGACTTTTCTTCAAAGAAGATAAAGAAATGGCTAATAAGCACATGAAAATATTCAACATCACTCATCATTAGGAGAATGCAAATCAAAATCACAATGATATACCACTTTGCATTCCGGAGGATATCCACAACAAAATCAAAAATAGAACAAATGTGGAGGACTCACATTTCCTGATTTTTTTTTTAAAGTAGGCTCCATGCCCAGCATGGTCATATTTCCTGATTTTTAAAATTACAACAAACCTACAGTAACCATACATCATAGTACTAGCGTAAGAACAGACAGATAAATCAAAGGAATAGAATACAAAGTCTACAAATAGACTCTCACATATATAATCAATTGATTTTCAGCAAGAACCAAGACTAGTCAATGAGAGAGGACAAATGATGCTGGGACAACTGTCTATCCACAAGCAAAAGAATGAAGATAGACCCTTGCCTCATACCATATACAAAAATTAACTCAAAATGGATGAAAAACATAGGGGAATGTCTTTATGACTTGCAATGATTTCTTGAATATGACACCAAAAACACAGGCAACAACAAAATAGGTAAATTGGACTTGATCAAAATGTAAAACTTTTGCTCATCAAAGGATACTATTAAGATAGTAAAAAGACAACCCACAGAATAGGAGAAGACATTTGCACAGTGTACATCTGATAAGGGATCAATATCCAAAATATATAAAGAACTACTAAATGCAACAACAATAAAATGCAAACAATGCAATACAAAAATGGGCAAAAATCTTGAATAGACTTTTCTCCAAAGAAATGGCCAAATGGCCAATAGGCACATGCAAATATGTTCTACATCATTAATCAGGGAATGAAAGTTAAAACCACAATGGGATACTAACTCACACCCACTAGGATGGCTATAACAAAAAAAAAAAAAAAAAGAAAATAACAAGTGTTGGCAAGGATGGAGAAATTGGAACGTTGGTACATTGTTAGTGGGAATGTAAAATGGGACAACCTCTGTGGAAAACACAGTGGGGTTTCCTCAAAAAGCTAAACATAGAATTACCATATGATCCAGCAATTCTACTTCTGGGAATATGCCCAAAAGATCTGAAAGTAGGACTCAAACATATACCTGGATGTCCTTGTCCACAACGGTAGTATAATGGCCAAAAGTGGAAAAAACCCAACCCATCTGTCGATGAATGAACAAAGAAAATGTGGTATTTACATAAACTGCAGACTATTACTTAGTTGTTGAAAAAGGATTAAATTCTGAAACATGCTTTAATATGGATAAACCTTAAAAACATGTTAAATTAAATAAGCCAGACACAGAAAAACAAATACTGTGTGATTCCACTTAAATGAAGTACCTAGAATAGGTAAATTCACAGAGATAGAAAGTACAATAGAGTCTACTAGGAGCTGGAAAAAAGGGAGAAGGGAGAGTTATTTAATGGGGACACAGTTTCTGTTCGGGATGATGAAAAAGATCTGGAAATGGATACTGGAATGGATTTGGAATGACTACATAACATTTTGAGTGTAATCACTGTTGGAGTCCGTTATCAAAGGAACGAGACTGAGACAAAGTGAAAGTTATGCAAAGCTTTATTCTATGCCAAGCATTAGAAGTCAAACTGACCAGCCAGGGCCGCCTCTGAGGAGAGCGACCCTGTCCCGATCTCACAGGCTGGATTTATAGGGCATAACCGCAGACCCAAGGTAAGTGGCTTCTATTGTTAAGGCGTTTACTCCCGGGATCGATACCCGGAACCGATACCAGGAACTGCTGGGATGTTTGGAACTGCTGGGGCATTTAGAACTGCTGGGCGTTTATTCCCGGAATGAAGTCCGTAGATGTAAACAACAATATGGCTATCCAGGGAATATGGAGTCGCTCTGGCTAAGCAGGCCCTAATAGTTAAACAGGTTTTAACATTAAATCGGCCCTAACAATCACTGCCACTTAAACATGATAAAAATGGGGGTGCCTAGGTGGCTCAGTTGGTTAAGCAACTGACTCTTGGTGGTTTCAGCTTAGGTCATGATCTCAAGGTCCCGGGATTAAGCCCTGCACTGACACCCACATCAGGCTCTCTGCTCTGCAGGGAGTCTGCTTGTCTCCCTCTCTCTCCACCTCTACCCCCACTGGTGTTCTCTCTCTCTCAAACAAATAAATAAATCTTTAAAAAATGGTAAAAACGGGG
>RCUC01100527.1:0-14616 GCA_003697995.1 Taxidea taxus jeffersonii | reverse complement strand
CTGTATATATTTTATCTGCTTCAGTTTTCACAAATTGAAATGTATATTTATTCACAAAGAATGAGTATTCCAAAATAATTGTTCTTAAAGGCACATATAAGCTAAATTCTTGAGGAGCATTGTTTTCTTATTAAAGTATTTATTCTTTTGAAATAATCATTAGGCATGTTTTTTGCTATTAACACTTCAGAATTTTAGGTGTAATATTATGTGATTTTAAAATAATATTTTTAACTAGTTTAAGTATTTTAACTATATATTATATTAATGGTTATTGAAGTACCAAAGAAGGTATAAAATGACTTTATATTTTAAGGTAATATTAGAGAAGTATAATAATTTCTCTTATATGATTGGTAGCTGACAAAGGATAAAGGGGAACTTCATATAATAATTATTTGTAAGCTGTTATAAGAAATTGTTATGGGTACTATTTCTCCACACTTTTAAAGACATCAGTTTTGGAATGCCGCATGGCTTTTAAAAGAAACAGGATTCTGTTGAGGCTTCCTGAACAAAATGACAGGTGTACATGGATGATATGTTTCAATCCAGTTGTGTTGTTATGCACATCAACTTAGCAGATATTTCTTTGTTTCCCACAGGTCCTATTTTCTTTATTCCAATATGTGAGAATATTTTATTAATAATACTGAATTTTCACTTGTGAAGCTTTTTGTTTAAACCAGTTTCTTTTATTACAGAAACTCCTGCAACATTTCCAGACACTATAAAAGAAAAAGAAACACCAACACCTGGTGAAGATATTCAGCTAGAAAGTTCCATTCCACATACAGATTCAGGAATTGGAGAGGAGCAAGTGGCTAGCATCCTGAATGGGGCAGAACTGGAGACGGGCACAGGCCCTGATGCCATGAGTGAACTGTTATCTACTTTGTCATCTGAAGTGAAAAAATCACAGGAAAGCTTAACTGAGAACCCCAGTGAACTGTTGAAACCTGCACCATCCATATCTAGCATTAGTCAAACCAAAGGCATCAATGTCAAGGAGATCTTGAAAAGTCTTGTGGCTGCCCCAGTTGAAATTGCAGAATGTGGCCCTGAACCTATCCCATACCCAGACCCAGCATTGAAGAGAGAAGCGCAAGCTATTCTTCCTATGCAGTTTCATTCCTTTGACAGGTGGGTACCAAACTTATTATTCATAGTGCTCTGAACACAGAAGGAAAACTAGAGTTTATTTTTTAAAATATTAGGAAGATCTCGGGACGCCTGGGTGGCTCAGTTGGTTAAGCAGCTGCCTTCGGCTCAGGTCATGATCCCAGCGTCCTGGTATCGAGTCCCACATCGGGCTCCTTGCTCAGCTGTGAGCCTGCTTCTCCCTCTGCCTCTGCCTGCCTCTCTGTCAGCCTGTGCTCGCTCCCGCTCTCTCTCTGACAAATAAATAAATAAAATCTTTAAAAAATAAAAAATAAAAAAATAAAATATTAGGAAGATCTCAAAAATCTTATATTTAGTAATATAAGTATTACTAAAATACAAAAATACTAAAAGACAAAGAATTGATCAAACATCAATTTATATCAATATATATCAATTTATATCAATATAAAAACCAGATTGATCTCATAGTAAGGCACTTAAATAATACATCTCACAAAAGAAGTTTCGATATGGTATGCAAGACAGCACGTTAAATTCGGAATAGGGAAATGCAAATTCTGATTATAATCCATCATCAGTGACTACACTACCTTGAGGAAGTGCTTTTATCTTTTTGGATTTAATTGTTTCATGGATAAAATGGGGGAGGGGTAAGTCCTAACTCTCTGGTCTAGTCTGGCTCTAAAGTTCCTATATCATAATACTAAAAACTGTAATAACTGCTAGAGACTAAAGAAGCTTGCTTTAAGTAATAAGATTCAAATTCGAGTTTTAAATCCAAGGATGGAAAAAATTTGAAAATGTGCATTGTCATCTGAAAATATGTGTGGAGTTTTCAAAATCAATGTAAAGGCCATTTTTGAGGCATGTTTGAAAATAAATATTGTTGAATGGCATTTTTCAAATGTTAAATCATACAAAGGTTTTCAGTTGAGGACCACCAAACTTTGTTCTGTTCCATTATATATGCCATAAAAATGAGAGTTCACAGAAGTAGGATGAAACATTTTAGAACCAAAGAATTTGTTCATGTAATTTATCCTACTATTTAAAAACTTATACAGCATTAGAAACATTATATGAGGAGTCATAATTACTAACAATAGTACTTAACATTGATACTGGGACTAATATTTACATATTAGCATATAAACTAAAAAATGTGTTTATCATCTGAATTAAATTGTGATTGAAGTTAAAACACTTTCCACCACCCAAAATTCATATGTATGTGTAAGATGATTGGTAAATAATTGTTTTTTAGAGAGAAAAGTTCAAGTTAGGAAATCAAATGTTTCTTAAACTGGAGTGTCAAAAATAAACATAGAGTTAAAATGTACTGGCTATTCTGTTTTACTTTTCCAAGATAGCCATACTGCTTTGTACATTTTTTAGTATTAAGGGTTAGAGGTATGGCAGTAAAAGCATTTTCAGTTAAGACAGATTATCTTTTTTATATATAAATATAAATTAAACTTTACCTTTAAAGATTTTAACTACTGTTCTACAGATACTTCATGAAAATTTTATTGTGAAAATATAAATAGCATCAGTCATCATGTCAATATAAAGATGGATAAAAAAAGTGTTCTCTACATTGAACTTAGTAGTAAATGGAGATGAAATGTTTGCAAAAAATTGTCATACAAGATAAAATGTGTTAAGTCTCAGAATTTTAAAAAACTGAAAAAAGGAGGGTTTATAAAATGTAGGAAAATATTTTTTCTAACAGTTTGTGTTAATATTATATTTGGATGTTCATTCATATAGTTCCTTGGACGTTGCTTATGCCAACTCAGATTGATGCCCTCTGTTTCACCTATTTGGTTTATGTTCCCTGGATATATGTGCATGTTTCTTTATGAGTGTATGTTAACATGTGTATGTAAGTATCTGTAATTGTACATATTTATAAAAATGTTATAGTAATTCAACTTAGGGTCATAAAAATTTTGTGTTCCACTTTTAAATTATATATTTAAATTTTGTTAGAATACAAAACAAATAAATATAGAGAATTATTCTGCTTTGCATAAGAGAATCCAGTGAAATAAAAATTAAGTTCAACATTTTTTGTTTTAATTTGAATTATTGTTAGAACATTTTTTTCATTAAAACAACAAAAGTGCCAATATTCTCAGCTACTCAAAATTTATTAGACTTTTATGAATATTGCTTTTAAAGAAATAGAACTTTCCATTTGTTTTTGTAGCATTTGTGCAAAGTGCAGTGGGAGTGGGATCATTATTCTAAATTGCATAAGTAGAAATGAAATCGAGGCACACAAAGCATACTTCAATTCTTTTTAGGAAAAGGGTCTCTAGTGTAGTTAATATATGCAGTAGCTCAAGTACTATCAAATGTAAATGATGAGGTGATATTGATGAAAGGAGGGGATTGAGGTCTCAGGGGGCGCTGATGACGGATTGAACAGAAGCGGCCTTGCACTGCACGTAACTCAAGTCTGTCGTCTTCACTGCTCAAAGCCATAATGGGAGGTGGCAGTCTGAAATGAGTTGCCACGGCAAAGAGTATTATTTTTGAAATGCTTTCACACAAATCACTAGGCCCTGCATACAACTTAGTTTCATGCTTTAATGTCATCAGGAGGCACAAATTGGTGTGTCTAATTGTTTGCCACCTGCCAGCAAAATGAGCTGCCAGCCAGCCAGACGGGTTTGATTGTCTGTCAGCCATTCAATAGATTGAGAGTGACAACATCAAAAATTTAACTTCAAACTCTAGAGCTTTGAGCAGCTTTTCAGAGACATCATCCCCACAAGTGCTTCTGGACAACTGCATTTTTCAATTATACTTCCAATATATTGCTACCATTTGCCTTATCTGTCTTAAGGTAGCTATAATTACATTATGAGGTATATAAACATATTTCTGAAGCTCTAAAGTCTGACTAAGTTATGACATGTCTTTTAACATCAGATTGAATTCCTTGAAAATAGGATCCAAGATGACAGGACTTAGACACAAAGTCCTGACGACTACCAGTTTCAAACACAGAATTATCATGGGTCTTACTCTACCAATAATGTATTTTTCATTTTCATCTTTAGTTGAAAAATAGCTATAGTCTTAGTTGCTCATTTCTCTGTAACTAAATCATGCTTCCTGATAATATTGCTCAATCCCAATGGAGATCACCTAGGATTTTACTTTTGTTAGCCAACAGTTTATTGTTTTTATTCTAAGCATGCTAACAATGTATTCTTTATACTCATTTTATACTGTAAGTTTGAAAATAGCTTCCTAAAACAACTGATGTAATTTGAGTTATGTTAACTTGTGTTCCACATAGGGTATTTCTCCCCACTTGGGATGGAGCACTTATGAATTTCAGTTGTGAGATTTATAATATTTTCTTTAGTTAGATTATAACCTCAATTTTAGAAACATTTAGAGTTACCTAAAATAAAACTTTTCTTTCAGTATTATTTTCTCACACTGTATTATGAAATATTATATAAAGTCTTATTAACATATCTGGAAAGTGCTGATTCTTTTTCCTTCATTTCTTTGAGTCATCATTTATGCTGATTTTCATATATGTCAGATTACACTGAGTGGCCCTAACAAATTTGTTTTTATGATTGTAAAGCACTGAAAATGCTAGAGATTTTCTAGTACTGTTCTGTAGTGAGGAAACACTGTATATAGAGGAAATATAGTTATGAAATGGTAACATTATCATGGTTTTATTTTGGACAGAGGTGCTTAATAATCTCATCATAGAACACATAAGTCAAATAGCAAAGTTCCCCAGCATGCAATCTCTTTTGATAGATTTAAATATAGATTTATACTTTTTAAAATACTCTAGCTGAGCTATATTTTTTATACATTAGTATCTGTGTAATTTTTGGGTTGGTGTAATGCTTTTCTCTGAAACCACCAATTAAGTTTTATCTTATCTTTCATATAATCTTACATGTCCACATGATTTTAATTTTTGGATATTTTGGTATGTATTTGTGATTTAGGTCAGTCTTAATTCCCCAGGGATTTCTAAGATATTTCTCCCCCCCACCCCTTAGTTTGGAACAAAAGATGGGGTGGGGGAGAGGACAATATGCTTCTTCCTTTTAACTGTTACTGTGTTTTAGAAAATTATTTTATGTCTGGGATATAACAAAAACTCACAATTATGTTGCTTCTTTGGGTAACAAACATTGATCTTACATGATTTATATTTCATCCCTTTTGATTTTACAATCCCACTTACGTTTGAATTACTAGGTTTGATAAGTTCAGGCAGAATGTTCTGTATATTTTTCCATTCAGACCTAATTTCCTCACTTTCAAGTGTTTTATTCTCTGAATAAGAAAATCTCTAAAATAAAAATTGTAAATATTATAGGACTAAAAAAGCAATATAGATAGCCTTTATGTTATTAAACTTAAAGGATAAGATTCAGGTAGATATTTTCTCTCTAGCTTTTTAATATTAACATTTTTAACATTAATACTAAGGATGACAATTTAGGGAAAATAATAAAGAAACGTTTGACATAAATGATGGAATATACCTACATTGATTAAAGATTATTAAAAATTATAATTACTGCTGAGGACTTCCATTTCTCTTCCTTTACTAATTTTTGTGAAGTATTTTGCTTGTATCACTAAAGGATGAACAAATAATTGTAAGCCAAATTGTTTAAAAGTCTGCCAACCTTTACATTTCAAGGTTTCTATGAACTCTAGGCACTGAAATTCCAGCTTTTATTATGCTCCAAGTGTCCTGGATATGGTATTTTAAGGCCACTTGCCAGAAGATGCAGTTTTGACTAAGCATGGTGGTATCCTAATGTCCCTAATGTTGCCTTTGTCTCTCCTGGCATTTATACAGACAAGTCAGTGAGCTGAAAAAGTATCTCTCTTTAACGAGTAGATTAATGAAATACTCAGTTATTTCTTATATATATTTTTCATTGGTATTCTAAATATTTTACAAAATAAAGACATATAAAACATGAAAATGTCATAGCAGTAGCCTTGTGATTTGTGATGAGCTACAATAAATTGTAGTATCAGCCTAAAGTCAGTAACATTGTTTCTTTCCTAAGCTTCAATTTTTTTCTTTCAAGATAAATGTTTATCAATTTACATAAGCCTTGTTAGGGAAGAGTGTTAATCTGGAAATTAGGAGAATCGGGCATTAATAATGGATCTCAATAGTAATAATAATAAGAATGGATTACAAAATTAGCTGTGTGATGTTACTTTTATTCTCTTTGGCTTTCTCAGCATATAAAATAATACATTATTTCTTAAAAGTCCCATAAATTTCCAAACCCTATCATAAAAGAAATGATCTTGTAATTAGTCTCAAAAAGTAGCAGATAGCTATTTTTGAACTTGATTAAAAGACCTGAGTCCCAGAAAAGATAGGATAAGTCCATTCCCAAAGCTATCAGCTCACTTTAGGCCCTCAGTATCTCTCAAGTGGATTCTTTGTCTTATCTCCTAACTGGCCTCACTATTTCCAGGTCCCCACCACCCCAGCCAGTGTATCTTCCACATTTATGCCAGAGTCATTTTTCTTAAATGCAAAACTGATAAAAATTCTGAAATAATTTTTGCTTCTTACAAAATATATTGCAAAATAAAAGATGATGAACTTCTTAGTTTGAAATGTCCTTACCTCTTATCAGTGATAAGGATGTATTTTCAGTTCCTTCAATCTACTATTTTTTTTCCTATCTCTTTGCCTCACTAAGGCTTTATTACTGAACTTTTTCTCCTCTTGCCTACTTCCTATTGTGCTACTTGTAGATTCATCTCACTGTTCCCAGATAATGCACATCCTTTGTGTTCCTGAAAGATCCTGTGCATAACTTTGATCAAAGCAGTTATTGAAATATATTGCACAGTTGATTTGTTGGTTTCTTGTATTTTCTTCAGGTATCTCTAAGGCGTGGGTTATATCTTATTTTCTTTTTATCCCTCAAACTTGTCAGGGAAGTTGTATTCCTTTAACCTGTCAGTGCTCAATAAGTGTTACAGAAAAGAGAGAGGGAGCAGAAAGAAGAAAAGGATTCTTTTAGGGTGTCACAAATAATTACAAAACTCACTTGCCTTGATGAATCACTATTGCAATACCCCTGTCTTCACTATCTTACTTTATACATCGGCCAAATCTCGAGGCATACAGTTAAAGTAAGAATCTTTTTATAAGAGTCACAGAAATAATTAATGGACTCTCCAAGACTCTGTCCTTGAACCACTTCTCCTATCTACTTGCACTCACTTCTTCGGTGATTTCATCCAATTTCCTGACATTAAATAGCATATACATTGATGATTCCCAAATTTATGTCTCAGCCCAGTCCTCTCTCCTCAACTAGAGACTCCTCTATCCAATAGTTTTTTCAACATATTTGGTTGATTAATAACTGCTCCAACATGTTCGCCCCTATCTTAGTTAATGGCAGCTCTGCCCTTCATGTTGCTTTAGGCAAAAATCTTTACATCATCTTTGACTTTTCTCTCACACTCACATCTAGTCTTCTGCAAATCCTGTTTGTTCTGCCTTCTTAATATAGTCAAAATATTGACTATATTTTGCCATTCTGATCCAAACTACATCATTTCTTGCTGGGTTTATTACACTAAACTCCTAACTAGTGTTCCACTACTTTCCCTTCCCCCATTAAGTATCCTTAATACAACTATTGTATCCTTAATACAACTGCCAGAATGGTCCTGCTTAAACCTGAAATCAAATTCCTCCCTTGTTCATAAGGTTTTAGTGGCTTCTGATCCACTGTGAGAAAAAGCCAAAGTCTATACAAAGGACTATAAGCACCTATGGTCAGAACCCCGCTTACTTCTTTGGTCTCACCTCTTACAAGCCTCCACATCCTCTAGACTCACACTAACCTTCTTCCTGGTCCCACTACCTGTGACACTCTTTTTTTTTCTTCTTTTTTTTTCTTTATTTTGTTATGTTAATCAGCATACATTACATCATTAATTTTTTATGTAGTGTTCCATGATTGTTGTTTGTGTATAACACCCAGTGCTCCGTGCAATACATGCCCTCCTTAATACCCATCTCTGGGCTAGCCCCACCCCCCCCCCCCCCAAAACCTTCAGTTTGTTTCCCGTAGTCCATAGTCTTTCATGGTTTGTTGAGACCTTACCAGTTTGGCCAGTTAGAATGCCCAAAATTGACAAGGCAAGAAACAACATATGTTGGAGAGGATGTGGGGAAAGGGGAACCCTATTACACTTTTGGTGGAAATGCAAGCTGGTGCAGCCACATTGGAAAACAGTATGGAAATTCTTAAAAAAAATTAAAAATAGAACTACCTGAAGACCGAGCAATTGCACTGCTGTATTTTATTTACCTGAAAGACACAAATGTGGTAAAAAGAAGGGCCATATGCATCCCAATAGCAACAATGTCCACAATAGCTAAACTGTGGAAAGAGCTGAGATACCCCTTCAACAGGCTAATGGATAAAGAAGAAGTGGTCCATATACACAATGGAATATTACTCAGCCTTCAGAAAGGATGAATACTCAACTTTTGAATAATATGGATAGGACTGGAGGAGATTATGCTAAGTGAAGTAAGTTACGCAGAGAAAAACAATTATCATGTGGTTTCATGTATAATTTGTGGAACATAAGGAATAGCATGGAGGACATTAGGAGAAAGAAACAAACCATGCCTGTGACAGTCTTATACTCTTCCCTGGATATCTTATAGCTTGCTCCTCCTGCACCTTCCAGTGTTTCCTCAAATACTACTTTTTTTTAGTGTCTTCTCTAAGCAATTCTCCTTTTTCTTGTCTGTGCTTTATTTTTCTCATAGCACTTTCCATCTCATCTACTGTATTAACCCATTCATGTTATTGTATCTTCTGTCTCTCCATATTGGAATATGAGTTCCATGAAGGCAGAGGTTTTGTTTGTTCTATATATTTCTATATGTCAGAATTTAGAACCATCCCATACATATCAGAGGGCTCAGTAAGTATTTGTTGAATGAATGAACAAATGAATCTCAGATTACACCCCAAATTTCTGGTTTTCAGATAGGATAAATTCAGTGATGGAAAATTTACACTTATATGTATTATATATCACTCACTCTATTACAAAACATTTAATCACTGAATGGAACATTTTGTTGATGTGAGTTAGATTGAATAATTTCTTGGCTTGTGCTATTTTGATGATAACCTTCACAACCTTAGAGTATGCGTGAGTTTTATGTAGTACAGAGGAATCATCTACTTATTATAGTTTGCTGTCTTAAGGTATGGAGCAGAATTGTGAAATTGTGTGGGAAAACATGGAAACAATATTCTTGAGATAGAAAAATGCAGTTGGTAATGTCTGTGTAGTATAGAGGATTTTATGTATGTATCTGTATGAATAGCAGATCTAGAAGAAGAGTGGAATATGTTAATAGTTTATATTGGTGGCTCTTAACTTTTTTGTGGCTGTATTTTTGAAACCCAGATAATTATTTGCTCACCCTAGAAAAAGTGTATGCACTTCAGAATTTTATATATACTTTAGCATATTTATGGAATCGAAATGGGTACCCACGATAGTTATGAAGACTACTAGGTAAGGTTAAGCCTTTTGGTATGGATGGAATAAGTTACCAAGTGGAACATGTTGAGTCACTGATAGAAGATTTTGTAAGAGCTAAAAGTTCAATTTTCACATAATGTGTTAATCAACACATGTTAATAAATGTGAACTTGCAGATTATTTATAAAGTAGACTGTTAGGACACAGAATGGTTTGATGTGTTAGGGAATGGGCAGTGTTGAAGGAATGATATTAAGGAGCAGACTGTACAGTACTCTGATTCTAGTAAACCATCTGGCCGTTATAGTCAAAGGAGAAAGAGTAGGCTGCATGAAGTTGTAGACTGAGACAGGATCTGAGAAGTCAGTCAAAGCCAGCTTCCCACCTCTCTCAACCCAGCCCTGGTGATGTGATCATCCTAGTCATTTGAACACATCAGTAGATGGAAACTGGAGCTCATAAAATTTACTAGAGAATCTTCTTCCTGTTGGTTTTAATTTGATAGGGAGATATATAGGAGTTTCTTCTTATTTCCTTTTCATATACCTTCAGATTTTTAAAAATTGGTTTTTTTTATTTTTACCTATAATTTTCTAGTCTCTCAGCCTTCCCTCCCATGACTTTTTCTCCCGATCTACTGTCATCCTAACTATTCTTTTATGGGCATGATGCTGTTTGTCATTATTCTTGAAATATGATGCCTAAAACTCCACACAGGATTTTGTTTATGAGGTCTGACAATCAGAAAGTATGTCAGGATTATCGCTTCTTTCAAAACTGTGTAGTGTTGCTGGTGCAGACCTAGGTTGAATCAGCACTTTTGGAAGCCATAGCAGTCCTAACAATTGCTATGGATCACATGATATTCCAGGCAAAATGTTAAACATGTTATATGTATTATATCATTCTATCTTTTTAACAATCTTATGAGCTACAAACTATTATGAGACTTATTTTAAAGGTGAGGAGAATGGAATTTAGAGAGATTTACTTGCCTAATACCACACAGCTAGAAATTGTTGAAGGTAGAATTCTAACTGATCCATCTGTCATTGAAAACTGGTTTTTTTAGCCACTGTTTCCCTATATTTAAATGCCATTTTGCACTAACAGATTCTGCTGTGTTTACTGTCAATGAAGTGTCTGAAGACTTTCACATTAATTGCTATTGAACCAGATGCTTTCAGTTCTTGAGTAGACTGACATTTAATGCTGTTTGTATTTATTTACAAGCTATTGTTACAGGTTATTGAGATTTTTTTTCCTCTCATTCATATAACTGTTTTTCATAATATATTTTGCAGAGCCTCAGCACGACAAGATGCCTGTAGTCCGTTAATAAGAGTTTCTGCCCAGATTTGGTGATGACCTGTTAATTAGGAATTTGGGGCAATAGTTCTCCTACAATCTGTAAATCTGTCTCACAGCACTATAAACCAGCCCATGTTTCTTTATTTTATCCACAGGGATTTTAATGAGTTGTTAAAAAAAAAAGTGTTATAGATTACTAATGACTTTTTTTCAAATTGAGAGTTGATAATTTTGTCTTCCTGCTGGATAGCCAGAAAAATAGTGCATCTCAACAGTTTAGAAGTTTAGAGAAGAGTTTTGATGATAAACCCAAAATACTAGTTTTTTTTTCTTTTGATAGATCAGTATAACCACATACCTTATATGATGTAGGCAGAGAATTATTTCACTTTATACAGTATATGATGTAGGCAGAGAATTATTTCACTTTGTACAGTGGTAATAATAATGATGTATGCAGAGAATTATTTCACTTTATACAGTGGTAATAATAACATTTATAAAACAGCTTATGCTAAAAAAAAAAAAACCTTTTAAATACAATCTCATTTAACTCCTCTGGTTAAATCCATCTTGCCATATTTGCAATGAAAACCTGAAATTTAAAATCACACAACATGAGAGTGATTTAGGTCTCAAGACTTAGTCTTCTAGTTCCATGTCCTGTATTCTTTCCATAATGTCACATTGCTTCTCAATGTAATAAATGAAGGCATCAGATGAGAAATACCCAATGAAAGGGTTGAAAGCATAAAGTGTGCTTTTGGAAATTAGATAAGATAGTTAAGAGTTCAAGGTTGAGTCTAATGAATTAGATTCCACTTATAAAGAACAAAGAAGAAAATATCCAGAAAGAGATAATGTAGAAACTTTTTGGCATGAGTAAAATTATTTAAGACTGTAATTTTTTTGGTCACCAAAAAGTTTTAAGTATTCCTTAATTAGAGAGTAATAATTCTTATAAATTTAGCATTTTTATATTGAAGAAATCATTGAAGACAGCAACATAAGTATTCCTAGGAAAAACAATGTTATTAAAGAAGCTTAAGCTATAGACTTACTTGAGGATAAGCCACTGATATGATTTTAAGTAAAGCTTTTTAATGGGACAATTAAAAATTTTAAAATGTGTATAGGCATATTTAAGAGAACTAGTTTAGTTTGAAGAGTTTTGTACTGTCAGTCACTAGTTTTTAAGCATTACATTTGAGCTTATAGCATCCCATACATCTATTTTCTAGATGAAAAAGCTCAGTGATGGTTGAGTAACACTGGTAAATACTTTTTCTATGAAGTTGCAGTCTATATACTTTGAAAAGAATGAAGCTTCACTAAATACTTTCTTTATTTAGAAATAAGGATACTTACTATTTTAGATAAACAGTTTATCTTTTAAAATTATACTCACTTATTACTTCAGGTTAACATGATGACAAATTCAGAATTTTTTTTGTGTGAAATTCATCTATGTTAAAGTAACATGGGAAACACCTGTGTTCAAAATGTCAAGTCTTGAAAGCTAAATAGATGTTTAACTGAGTATCGAGTGTATCATTGAGTTCTTTTTCATTATAATAACTATGAAAAATAACAATTTTTTTCAGAAAAATAAACTATAACGTTACTATGCCATTAGATGTTATTCAGTAATCCTTGGTTAATTTTTAGCTTTACTATGAAGAAGCTTCAGAATCTGGCTTTTGGAATGGTTTTTATGTTATGACTATTTTACAAATAGAGAATATAATATGGATAAGAAGGACATTTTTTGCATATTTTACCAAAAAAACTGTGCAGATGCAAAATATTCTAACTTGAGCTCACATTTTCCCAGTTTTTCCAGATTCATGATTATAGCCTACAAGCCATCTTAAGAAAGGTTTCAAACTCCACATTCTACATAAACATTTGCCAAATGAATTAAAGTGAACACATTTCACAATATATCCTAATGTCCATATCCCTTTCACCAATTAAATTGTGAACTCAGAAATAAAGAAAAAAAGAAAGAAAAGACAATTAAATGTTGACTGTATATGTCATAGCAGGGTTGGATTTCATCTTAAAACTTGTGTTGGTTATTTTCCATCACTTCTTACTTTGCAGAAGTGTCGTGGTACCTGTTAAGAAGCCACCTCCAGGTAGTTTGGCTGTAACCACTGTGGGAGCCACTGCTGCTGGAAGTGGGCTGCCAACGGGCAGTACTTCTAATATATTTGCTGCTACTGGAGCTACACCAAAAAGTATGATTAATACAACAGGTATTGTCCTTATATATTTTTGTGATACCTCATCTTTTTCTTTCTGTTTTCTATATCTTCATTTTTCTGCTTATTTGATCTTAAAAATTAAAATGCTCTGATCATTTGGGATTGTCATAATCTTTAAGAAGCTTCTACTTTATGTTACCACCTTTCAGAATTTGTCTGTACTTCTAAGACATTTTTAGTGGTCATTTTAGAGGACACTATTGTTTTTGTTTTGAGTCCTCTCAAAACAAAAACACAGTGCTATTTACTTCAGAGTTAAATCAGATTACTGAAAGGTATTTGGGGAGCAAGACCAAAAACATTGAAGTTTGATATGTAAAAACTGGTAAATAGTATCAAGAATATCACTAAATATATTAGTGATAGAAAATTGATTTAGTGACATTTACTGGTTGAATCCTAATGTATATTTTTTGCAAAATCCTCTAAGGAAAGGCAGAGCTCCCCTAAGAACCTTAATGGTTTGCAAGAGCCTCAAGGCGATGGAAAAAAAATGCATGTGAATAAGAACCATTATTTGACATTGAATTAATTTATGTACTTAGATTACAGTTGTATCCAATTCATTGTCCAACATTTTCCTAATGATACTAGGAACAGAAAATTCCAAATCACTACAAATTTTAAAAGCCTGCCTAAAATAACCTTTATTTATGTAAATTTCCAGAAATGTTCCTGTTGATTATTAGCTAAATAAATCCTTACCCAAATCTTTGTGATTCCATTTTAGGTATTTATACAACGCAAGATGATCCCTGACTTTTCTTCCCTGACTATAGTAGCCTTCTCTTCTCCAAACTGTATAGCCTTGAACTTTTCCATCTATTATCATTGCTTAGGTTCTTCCCATTTTTATTAATTTCATAGCTCTTCTATGTGCTTTCTGTATCTATCTTGTTTATCATACCACCTGAGTCTGACATATCATGACCAACACATTTATGGGGTTTTAGTAAGTAGAATATACTTTATCAAACATATTTATGTTAGCAAATAAACATTACTAGTGGCATTGTGTTAAAGAATATAACACCCTTGATTTATCTATATTATAAATAAATATATCCAGCTTGTCTGAAGACTTCAAAGTTTTTCTATACAGTTTATAATCTCATTCTATATATTCATTCTGCTTTCTAGAAATAGGAAGAAAAATATTTTTTTACCAAAATATATATAAAAAAACATGTTAAGATTTTGAAAATATGCCTGTATAGTTGAAAGAAAACTACATTTAGTGTCTAATGAATAATTCTTTATTTTTAAGAGATAGGTTAAAGGAAAATTAAATTACCTCTTTTTTATCTTTATATGAAACAAGTTATATTTCCTTATAATTTCT
>RCUC01100526.1:0-15548 GCA_003697995.1 Taxidea taxus jeffersonii | reverse complement strand
CTCAATAAAAGGTAGCTGTTCGTATCGGCACTGCAAAAAGTCAGTTTTATCTAAACATACATTTTGAAAGTCAAGAGTACTTGCTTTCAGTGTCATGGTTGTTATCCTTTCATGTTATCCTTCCTACTTGCTTTCAGTGTCATGGTTGTTATCCTTCCTCCTCAAGCTTTCATGTAATAATCACATTTCAATAGAACAGAGCATTGAGTTAAAGCCTGATCAACAACAAATGCCACAGGTGTTAGGAAGAAGGGAGTGTACAAGACAGAAAGAAGACGTTAGACCTACGTTCCAGAGTGGGCTGTAAACTATGTTGGAGATCACCCGCAAATAGAAACCTATTAATTGTTTAATTTATTGGCTATTACCTAAGGTAGAAGAATGACAGAAGGTTTGGGGGGAGGGGGAAGAGTAGAAAATAGAGCACTCATCCAGATTCACACCCTCGGGGGAAAGCCTCGTATCTAAAAGCTCGATATGAATAGCGCTGCCATCTGTAGATACGACATCCAGCTCTCAGGCGCCTACAGATGCCGCCTCCATTGCAATGTGACGGTAGAGACGGGTGGAACCCTCTGGCCCCATTAAGCACTGAGGGCTTCCGTCACACCCAAGCGAAAGCCCCTGCACAGCCCGGGAAGCTACCACTCTCAGCTCTGCCATCACACTCTCCAGACCAGGCTGGAGCTCTAAGTGGCTCGGTATTGGCATCTGAGGTCATGCCAAAGCTGGAAAGCAGAAGTGGGATGTTGCTGAGGTACTAAATAGTTAATGACAAAATCCTAAGAAGAGATGAAAGGCCGATTCTCCACGCTGTCCTTTGCAGCACTTTATGTGGTCCTGACTCTGCATTTAGAATTGATCTCTTGGAGGGGGGGAGGGGGATAGTGATCTCTTTGAATGAACAAGGCTTACTTTTTATGATACGCGTATTTACAAGCCTACTGTGTGCCTAGCATTTCGTGAGCCTTTTCATTTCATTTCCTAGAGATGCAATAATGGGCAAAACTGCTCTGGTTCCAAAGCTCAGGGCTTACAGCCTGGCCTGCGCGGACAGACTTTAAATAACAAGTACATGATGGAAAATTGTAGTAAGGTCTGTGAAGGCAAAGAAGAGGTTGCTGGGAGAGACTGTAAAGGAGATGGGAGTGCTTAGGAAGGCCCGTGGGGAATTCTCTCAAGATGCTTTCAACTACAAGAAAAGCTGAGAACCAAAATGGTGGGCACAGTAAGGACATCTCTCCTCTCACCCAGAGGACGGGGAGAGGACGGGGAGGCTCAGCTTCATGATGGGTGGATTCAGTGGCCCGTCTGGGTCATCAGGAGCTTGGGTTCTCCTTTCTGCTCTGCTGTCCAAAGTCTCTGCTTCCTTTTAAGCTTGGGTCTTTTTATGTTATGTCTCAAACAATAGATATTTATTTTTCTCACACTTCCCTGGGATTACCTGCCTTTTATTCACATCGGCATGAGGAGAAATAAGCTTATAGACTAAGGACTTTTCTTCAGGCTAATTGAGCCATGTTGGTAGAAAGGCTGCTGGTTTTCCACCAACATCCCTTATCCTCCATTTCTAGCAGGGCACACAGCCACCGGGAATAAAGATTACATTTCTCACGTTTCCTCATAGCTACATATGGCCTTGTGACTAGGTTTTAGCGATGGAATGTAAATGAAAGTAACTTGTGTAATTTCTGGGATCTCTTCTCACTGGGAGGGAGCGTGCCTTTCCTTGTCCCTTCTTCCTTCCTGCGGCTTGAATGTGAATGTGATGGCTGAGCTTCTGCCCCCACATATTGAAGCCGATGAAGCAGTAAGTGTCCTAAGTGCTTTGCACCTATGGCCATGCTTGACCATCCGTCCTCTAACTTCTTTCAGACAAGGAGAAACTCATTTGTGTGTTGTTCAAAGCACTAGCTGGGGTCATGTTCTGCTACCTGTACCTCCCAGCAAATGCCTTCTCCCTAAGTCACTGGCCAGACCGAAGACCGCCATATGCCAACGGACTGATTCCAGTCACTGCTCTTCCCTGGACTAAGGATGTGGTTAAGACTTCCCGAGTTGCAAAGATCACATGAAGGAGGGCTGGATGAAATCATGGAGTGGTTAGGAAGGAGGAAGGGAGGACTTTTGCCGAGTGCAACTGACCAACAGTGACCACTACTGAAATTATTAGTTAGCCAGGCAAAGAGAGAAGGGCTCAGTAAGACAGAATGAGAGTGTGTGTTCAGCCTCTGACCAAGGATCTGCTTGGATGTGGATGTGTTCACGGAACTGAAAGGAAGTCAGTTCAATAAATGAAGGGGGAAAATGATGTCAGACAGGGCAAGAGTTAGATTACGTAGGCCCTTACTGCAAAGCTATATCCGTGTTTGCCCAGGACTGTTCTGGTTTAACCATGTTGTACTAGAAAAATTGTAATGGTATTTCCTTTCCCTTTCAAAAATGTCCTGATTTGGATAATAAATTCCAAGAGTATGCTAAAAATAGAGCCCATGTTAAGGAATTTGGGCTTTATTCTAAATACAGTGGGATGCAGTCTTCATCCTCACTCTGTTTAAGTAAAGATATCAGGCTTTTATAGTTGTTTCAAATTTTATCTTCTAGCTACTCCCTTGTTTATTCCCCTAGGTCAAGCTAGAAAATTCTTCCTGCATTGGCTGCAAGGTCATCTAGCCTCAAAGAACTGATCAAAGCCCAGTCCTGCCTCTTCTGAGCCACATGACATTCCCTACAAGATTACTTCTCTCAAAGCTAGATTTCTAATCCAGCAGTAAAACTGCTGCATAAGGAATCTCACTGTGTTGTTGAAAACTATATTTCTATGGTTTAAATATTCTTGCCTCTCAAAATGGAACTACCATACAATCTGGCAATTCGAGTTCTGGGTATTTATCCAAAGGACCAAAAACACCAATTCAGAGTGTGCATTCCACTGTTTGCTTCAGCATTATTTGCAGTAGCCAAGAGATGGAAGCAACCTCAGTACATTCAGTGGATGAAATCATAAAGAAGATGTGGTATACATACATACGTATGACAACAGAATATTACTCAGCCATAACAAAGAATGAAATCTTGTCCTCTGTGATGAGGATGGACTAGAGGTTATTGCTGAGTTACAAAAGTCAGACAGAGAAAGACAAATACTGTAAGATTTCACTTCTGTGTGGAATCTAAAAAATGTAACGATAAGCAAAAAAACAAAACAGAAACAAACCCATAGACACAGGAAAGTAAGTCATGGAGATGTAAAGCACAGTGTAGGGAATATAGTCAATAATGTTGTAATAATTTTGTGTGGCAACAGATGGTAACTAGATTTATCATGGGGACCATTTTGTGTATGAAAATATCTAATCACTATGATGTACACCTGAAACTAAAAGGGTATTGAATGACAATTATACTTCAATTTAAAAATAATAGTAAATAAATATTCCTGCTTATGGTACTTCTTTTCAAATATTTTCTAACTTACTTTGACTGGCCTTGTGGCTAGAAAGTCTGCAGAAAATTCTTCTTTTGTCTGCTTTTTGACCTTAGGCAGGTTATTATACATTTCCTGGGCCTCTTTCCTAGATATATATAGTTATTTGTAAAATGGAGCTATTACTACTATTAATAGGGGCTGTATTAGTCCTCTAGAGCTGCCATCACAAAGTATGATATGGGTATAGACTATGTGACTCAAACAGCAGAAATCTATTTTCTCACAGTGCTGGAGGCTTTAAGTCCAAGATCAGTGTGTGGTCAAGGTTGGTTTCTGGGGAGGCCTCTCTTCCTGGCATGTAGATAACTGTCATCTTGCTGTGTGCAAGTCCCATGGTCTTTCCCTGTGTGGAGAGAGATATTGAGAGAGAAAGAATGTCTTTTCCTCTTCTTGTAAGGACACCATTCTTACCAGATTAAGCCCCCCCCTTCTGACCTCCCCTAATCTTTATTACCTCCCTACAGGCTGTATCTTCAAATACAGTCCAATGGGGGTTAGGGCCTCAACATATGAATCTGGGGGGAGACATAATTCAGCTTATAATGGGGGGATTATGAGTAACAAATGAGATACTGTTTGAAAAGCACTTGGAATAAAGTTTAATATCCTACATTTCAATATATTTTAGGATATAGAGAAATATCAGAATTTCTCTATATCTATATTCTCTATATATATATCTCTATATTCTGTATTCAATAAATGTTATCTGCTACTATTATGGTTATTATGTGGGATTCTTTTTTCTTAGGCCTAAACTTTGTCATTTTATCCCTGCCCTCCTCTTCAAATGGACCTTTATATCCAAGTTCTTAGTGACCGGGACAGTCATGTTCCAAATGGACTTTAATGAGTCATTGTTTATCCAAATCAATGATTCTCATATGTAAAATTTGACATTGCTGTTTATACTGTCTATAAGAAAACAGAAACTTAGGATATGAGTTAATTGCTTTATTGTGACCAAGGTAGAGGAGGGCAATATGATATACAAAATTAATTGGGAAGAAAACAGTATCTTTGACACAAGTCATGGTAAGTATTATTGAAAGAATAATCCAACACAAGCAGTGATAACAGTTATGATTATTGGCATGATCTGTAGATTCAGAAAAGAAAAAGGGCCTAACTTTGTATCTGTGACTTTGCTACATCTGACACAATTATGATATATGCCATCTCACTATTTTATTATAAACTATATTCATCTTATTCATCATCTTGGGGTTTTAAATAGTAACTACTTGTAATGTAGTTAGATGCTATTTTAATTCTCCATTAACTATATTACAGATTCACTCCAAATAATCTTGTGCCTTCCAATGTACAATATCAGAGCCAAGATATTCTAGAACAATGGTTCCCAAAAGTGGCTTGTAACCAATTGGTTACAAAAGAATCATCCGAGATACTGGTTTAATATCGTTTTCCAGGCCCCATGGAATCAAATCTCTGCGGATGATACCCTACAGATTTCTCCCTCAAGTCAGATTTGTTGCAAGGGTTCTTGCTTTATTAACAGTTAAAGCTCAGGAACACCAATGTGAGTAGTTAGGTGATATCCCGTCATATTTAGTTGTAACTCCTGAGTTTCTTGAATTTTCTAAGAATTTTAAGGAAAATAATTTGAATCCAATCCTTAATTGCAGTTTACAGATCTGGAATGAGTAAGAGGTAGTGGGGATAAATGCTTATTCTCTAATTTGTTGTACGCCATTATCAGTATTTTATAATAGCTTTTGGCTGCTTCAAATGTTTACCATTTTATGAGTCATTTTCCTGCTCCCTTTCATAATGCATTTTCAGATGTGGACTAACCACTATTTTCAGTAGAGCTATTTTTAGTTTAGATCTCAAAATGAGAAATACCTCTTAGTGCCTGTCATAGTTGCCTAAGTAAAATCAAAATATTTAATGACGGCAAATGATTGAAGGGAACTTTTTAGATTATGTAGTATGAGAAGAGCTAAATTGTCATTTTTACTTGTAGTCTACATTCAGCCCACATAATGCTTTTGTTCAATGCATTATGAAATTAAATAAAATAATGTTTTTTTAATTATTTGGAAACTATTTTATATATGTACATAAATAATAAGTTATAACATAACATAGTTGTAACATGTTATAATACATATATATTAATATATAAAATGCATAATAGATATCCAAATGCAATGTGTCTCTCCACATAAATGTTAGCTAACAGAATTATTATTCTTAAATATAACTGTACATTATGAGACTGGTCAAAACAAAACATCATAATTTTTTGGTTAAGCCAACCATGTTATGGAGTAGGAGTCTGTTTTATAGGCCATGAAACACTGGTTTGATGTTTCCATTGTGTTTTCTTAATATTTGATTGTTGTTTTGCCAGAGGGATTTTGTCTCTGTAGAAGACTTGCTTTAATGAAGACTTGTTCATTATCTGTTTTATTACTATGTAAAACAATAATGTTTGGTAACAAGGTAGAGAAGCTGTTAGAAAGAAAGCTGAAAATAGCAGGCCAACTCCCCATTACTGTGGAAAGGATTCACATCGAGCCTCCTACCAGAAACTGTATGTAGCAGATCATTTCCCAAAAACTGCTTTGGAAGATACAAGAAAGCCTGATGCCAGTCAGGCTACTTCTGCAAATTCATATGCACAGAGAACTCTAAAAGCAAAGAAAGTAGAAGATTCTAATAGCACCAGCATACTGAGCTTGCCTACTGAGGTTGGTGCCCTGACATGTCCCACGCAAAGATTCCTCACTGTGTCCAATTGGTCTAGAAGTAAATTATTTGAAAACCAGCAGAATTAGAAGAGAAGCATTTCATTAGACTATCAGTCATATTTAGATCTGACACACTATAAATAAATCTCATGAGTAGAGACCCACTCTAGTGAGTTCGAATGATCAATTATACTTTTATTGAGAGAAAATAATTTTCTAAAATGTGACTTTGCCAAAAGGCAAGTTAACAGCTGACACATTACTAAAGATACCAGTGCAGATTCTTAAATAATCATTTTTCACAAGGAACATTCTAAATCAAGCATCTGCAATTCTTTGGTTCCTAAATTTTTTTTTTATTACTGTGGTGGTCAGTATTTACTACTCAGTAAAAAACTGAGTACATTGATGATGGGATCAGTAGAGCTTAATCTTGAGTGAAGATTTTGTTATGTTAAGAGGGTAGACATCTGTCATTCATGTCTATCCAAATTTTTATCAGTGCTCTCTCCATACGGGGATAGTCGTCCACACTGTGCATTTTGCCTCCCCAGTGCAGGATCCAAGAACTACCTTTCCCAGCACTGCTTGTCACCAGGCACCAACAACGTGTGACTTAGACTTCACCAATCAGATAGAGCTTGATGAACCTCTGATTTGATCGATGACAGGAGAAAACAGGAAACCGATCTCCATACTTGCAGGCAGGGGTGTCCCTGAGATCGAGGGTGGGTGAAGCCGCTTCACTGATAATGGCTGATAATGGCATACAACACCATAATCAGGGGAGTTTGGGTGATCTTGATGGCAGTGGTAACTTCTAGACCACCATAGAAGCAGCATAGGTCTGAGGTCAGGTAAGGTAGCTGCTCCCTCAATAGTTCTTTCTGTGCTATTTAATTTTCACTTTTTTTTATTCTAGTCATTCACAAATGCTGGCCTCATGTAATTCCTATTTAAAAATGTCATTTTGTGGCATTAGACTTATCAGTACAAGTCTTTTTTTTCCTGGAATATCAAGCCATTATTGACTTCTGAACCTATCCCAGCACATTATAATAAACATGAACCATGTTTTCTCACGTTTTGGTAATTCGCTTTACAGTATTTAAGCTCAGCTTAGTTTCAAAGTGACAGATGGCAACTAACTGCCAATAATTTATTAAGCAAATGCCATGTAATATACAGAACTAGAATGGGGAAATCATAATCTGTGGCCATGTTTTTAAATGTACGCTGATTACATATTTCTATGGGGATAATTTTCTAAAATGAAGCCCAAATATCTCACAAGATTTTTAACACTGGAGTCTTTTCTCAGGACTTTCTCTTTTTTTTAAACACAGTTGTATCCATGCTTCACAACTTGAATGTTGAATGAGTTCAACATTCAAGCAATGTTGAACTCTGATGCCCCAGTTTTGTGGTACTGCACATTCAAACTTTTGTTACGCCATATGTGGCTTTCCTCTCCCTCATTATCCAGTTAATCACCAAGTTCTCTCAAATGTACCCTTCAACATACATGGTGTTCGTGCACTTCTCTCAATTTTTACTTCCATTACCCTCGTTCGGGGCATCCCCACCTCACCTGGCCTATATTAGCTTCCTTCCTGCCCTCTGATTCTATACACACCAGCCAACATTATCCTCCGTCTCTTTTATCAAAGGCTTCCAATCGCTTGTGTGAAAAATCAGCTTTGGGAAACCTAACATGGAATCGGGAGGTCTCGGCAGGGGCGCTCTCAAGCCCAGTCACTCCACGTCCATTGCAGACCCAACAGGACGAGATAAACTTAACCTTACACCGACTTGATCTTGCACGCGCCTATTAGTCCACTCTTTCAGCCGGAGGGAGAGGTGCTGTCCTCAAACCCCTGACCTGGCAACAGCTCCGCCAGGGAGAAGCCACCACACCTCGAGCTCCGCGTTCACCACCGTGGACTTCTGGTTCATAACAGCCTTCCCAGCTTCCCCATGTTCTTAGAAAGTCCTGCCTTTCCTTGGTTCCTCCCTCTTGCCCACCATCTGGGCACAGCTCGTTTGCCCCAGGCTGCAGGGCTCTTCTATTCTCGACTAACTCATCTTTTGCTGGTAAAACAACTGGTCTTTTTACTTTTCAGGCTAGCACTTTTCGTGGAATTTAGAGCAAAATCCCATGTACTTGCTGCGATGTCGCAGTTTGGGGTCATCAAGAAGTCTCTGAGCCAGAGCTTTGCCTGCAGGAGGTTGAGTTGGGAGGTTCCTGGGCGATTCTCAGGATGACTAACAGCTGAGGGCAGCCCACAGGCAGCCCTTGCAGCTGAAGAGGAGATGCTCCTGTTCGGAGGGGGGCTCTGGGCGGCACATCCCAGAATCCACTGGCCATGGCCCTGACTGTCCCCAACCCAGCCCATCAGTGTCATCTCAGCCCCGCACAAGTCCTGGGAAGCCAAAATCCTTCTCTCCTGGGCCTGGAACGCTCTCCACATGGCCAGCAATGTCATTCTTCAGCCCTCTGCTTCTATCACTTTCTCCAAAACGTGGTCCCCTTGCTTCCCTAATTGTGGGTCACCACTGTTCTGTTTAGTTACAACGCTGCCTTTATTTCCCCGTTGCTCACATCACTGTCTTTGTCTTTTAAATTGTTTTTCTTTGGTTTCTCCACAAGAATGTAAGCTCCATGACAAAAGAGAAACCCATTTTGCTCACACTGCTCTTGCTAATATGTAACCTTGTCCTGGCACACAGCAGACGCTTAATAAATTTTTATTGAATGAATGAATGAATGAAGTCTTCAGCACATTTTCGCATTAGGCAAGCTTCGCGATCGTCTAGCTCAGACTGACCTAATTGACTGTGTCTCGGTCAGACAGGCTAAATGCTGTGGTAACAATTTTAAAACCTCAGTGGCTTAAAAATGCAAAGGATTTTTACTGCTCCCTCTTCTTGTCCCTGCTAGGGAGTTGGGAGGCTTCATTCTGTACTGTCTTCATTCAAGGTCCCAGGCTACACGAGGCTTATTTTCTTGCTTCTGTTATTTGCTGAGGCAAGAAAGAGGGAAAGAGGTGAACTGTGCACAGACTCCACAGGCTTCTTCCTGGAAGTGACATACATGTGCTCATCTATCACTGATCAAAGCAAGTCACATGTTCAGGTTCAGACCAAAGGGGATGGTGCAGGCAGTGTGCATTCGAACTCAGCTGTGGTCCCACAGGGTAAGGAGACAATGTCCACAAGAAAATGTCTGTGGCATCTAATACATTTGCAGCACTTTTGCCTTGTGTGATGAAAGTACATTTTTATCTCTGGAAGGTCACATTATGAAGGACACCTCCAGGCACATTACATAAAATTATTAATGAGAAGCCATCATGTGGCAAAAGTGAGCCTACTTGGCATAACTTGTCACCGGGGTATAAGCCATTTATTTATGGAAATAAATAAGGAACTTGAGAAAATCCATTGATAGCTGAAAATCATTCCAACAAGAAAAATAAAACCTGCTTTTGTAATACATTTGCAAAATTACTCCACAAATGCCTAATTCTGTCTCAGAGCTAGATTGTAACAATGATTTTTAGCATTTGGATTGCTAGAAAATAGAGTCTGTGGTATTATTTCTTCATTTGCCTCCAGGGCGTTTAAGGAGTTTGTGGCAAGACCCTTTTCCAAGTTATCATCCACCAACTCCGTGTGTGTGTGTGTGTGTATGTGTGTGTTTACCTGTGTACTGAAAACTGTAGGACATGTATTTCTGGGACACTGTAGCAATAATTAACACTAATAATCTACCAAAGCAACTTTAAAGTAATTATTACACATGTAAGAATTATTACAATGACTGTCTTACTAGAAATGCACAATATTGTTGCCATTAATCACAACAACAATAACTAAATTAATGATGGAACTATCCCTACTAATGAGTTGTTCAAGGACAAGATTGAGAAAGATGAAAGAAATGATTAAAAACAGAGCTTGATACATAGGTGTGTGGTTACTGGACAGCATATCTGGTTGAAGGAAATTTAAATGATAATTACCTTACAAGGTCACCTCACACAGTTATAAAAGGCCTATAACATAAATCTGATTAGCAAACCTTGCCAGACATTTATCGATGAAACAAATCAACACTCCACTAAAACTAAATGCATCTTGGCCCAGCTGGACATTAACTATCAGTTAACCACTCTATTAAGAGTGGAATATCATGAGATAAAACTGAGGAAAGAAGAAGCCTCAAGACTTTATATATAAACAGTTTCTAAAATGGAATGTTATGGGGTATTTAATTAATTAATTAGTACTCAGTACAATTAAACTATTAAATAAAGTCGCTCCCTGTATGGCGGTGACCTGATTATGGTAATTCTCAGCTGTCGATTTATGAGGATGTATTTTTATATCTATACACAGATGTGGAAGAGAAAAATGGGTCAGCAACAGACCATAGTCTTTACGACTCATCACAATCAGTATGGTTTTTGTTTTTGTTTTAAGATTTTATTTATTTATTTTTGTCAGAGAGAGAGAGCGAGCACAGGCAGACAGAGAGGCAGGCAGAGGCAGAGGGAGAAGCAGGCTCCCTGCCAAGCAAAGAGCCCGATGTGGGACTCGATCCCAGGACGCTGGGATCATGACCTGAGCCGAAGGCAGCTGCTTAACCAACTGAGCCACCCAGGCATCCCTCAGTATGGTTTTTTTTAATTAATCATGGAAGTCTCAAGAACTCAAAGGCTACTCTTCTTACCTTTTTTCAAATAACAGTTATTTTTTGTTTACTCTTAGGAAATTATGGATCAAAACTTGGGCATAATTTTTTTTTAGTGTTTGAATTAGTGAATGCCTTTTGTTCTAAGATACAAGAGCACAGATTCCATGACTGCATAGAACCGTTGTGTTCATCACTGTTTTCCAGTGATTATTGAAAAACAAAATGCCTCAAGTATTTTTAACTACCTTTATTTCAGAGGACTTAGGCAGAACCATTTTAAGAACTATTACTGGTTTATTGAGACACATAAAGCTTTTGCTTCAGTCCTCCATTTTTCTGCTTGTAGAATATGCTTAAAAGGAAAACAACAACAAAAAAGAGCATAATTTTTCTCCTATTCTGTCAATCCTTTGAGGACTCCTAAATATTCTTAACATTTGGCATTGGCTCTTTGGGGGGGACTATGTCCCCTGATGCTTTTATCCTAGGTGTAGGGACTTAAGTGATCTTTCCCCCCCAACGCTCTATTGACTATCCCCTCTTTTCCATCCCTGCACTGAGTGACTAATCTGATTGTCAAGTGTGGGGAGAAGAACCTGGACATGCTCACTTCGGTTCTATGTTCTACCTTTTAGGAACTAACAGGTAGACCTTCTGGTCTAACCAGAAGGAGGCATTCTCTGCTGTTCCTCCAGGGGCAAGCTCTTCCCTGCCTCATGGAACAGTCTGCTTCAGTCCCGAATTGCCAGCAAATGGGTAGATAAATGCTCCCAGTTCTTACAGTAAATACAAGAGTCAAATGAACAGTATTCTGCAACCCAGGCTTTACTGATAATCACAGTAATATTTTGACCCTATCTTCATTGCTGTTTGTCTTCTTCCCTTGGGAAGGATAAAGGTATTAATTATGGAACTCCTCAGGACTTCATCATTGGTGACACTGGCCAGAATCACAGAGAAATAAGTTATAAGGAATAAAATCTAACATGGAGTCATCAAAGACTGGGCTTGGGGTTTCAGCTTTCACTTATGGAGGACGCACCTGTTGTCAGAGTCAATTTACCCCATAGACACCGCAGACATAAAGCCTAAAGCCAGGATTCTTTTAGGGGCCCCTGAAAATATTTTCATTTCTTTTAAAATCTGAATAAAATGAATAGATATAATCTACCATATAGTTGTCTTTATACCAATGCAGTCATAAAATATGTTTTTTCTTATTTTCTAAAGGGTCCCTGAAGCAGAGAAGTGCCTCAGGCACACAAAGAGCATAGTGCAGCCTGGTCTGATGGACCAGAGAAGCTTTTACTAAACTGGCTGGACATCTATGGTGGGGTGGTCAGGTTTTATTGCTCTGACCTAAGTTAAATTGGCCATGGGGCTGTTATCCTGGTGGGTACATGCAGATTATGGCCTCTATATTCCGTCCATGGACTAGTGCCTGCTCCTAACAGAGGAAGAATTGCAAGGGTGCAAGGCTCTAAGCAGGCAGCACTTGGACAGCATTTTTGTGAAGCAAAGGCCTTGGGGCAGTGACAAAGGTACAAACTCAGGGTAGGGGTTGCTACCATTCACCCTGGAGGGACATCTGTAGAGTATGGGGCCTTAGGGGATGCTGGTGTGTCAAGAGCTGCAAGGAGGATCTGTTATAGAAAAATACATCTTGCTGCATATGAACATTTCAGATCAAGGAAGGCAGAATGTAGCAATCATTCTAGAATGCAGGATAAAGGCTTTGCTCTCGCAAAGCCCTAGTAAGGTTATAGAATTAAAACTGGGATGTCCTGATGTTTTTTTCTTTTTCAAGTTTTTATTTAAATCCCATTAGCTAACATACAGTGTAATACTTGGTTCAGGTATAGAACTTCGTGATTCAACACTTACATACAAGAGCCGGTGCCCATCATGCCAGGTGCCGTCCTTCATCCCCATCATCTATTTCCCCCTTCCCACCTCCCACTGGTGACCATAAGTTTGTTCTCTACAGTTAAGAGTCTGGTTCTTGGTTTTCTTCTCTTTCCCCCCTTCTGTTCATTTATTTCTTAAATTCCGCATATGAGTGAAATCGTATGGTACTTGTCTTTCCCCGACTGCCTGACTTCACTTAGCGGAACACTCGGCAACTCCGTCCACATCACTGCAAATGGCAGGATTTCATTCTTTTTTATGGCTCAGTAATGTTCCTGTGTGTGTGTGTGTGTGTGTGTGTGCGCGCGCATGTGTGTGTATGTGTACATCTTCTTTATTCATTCATCAGATGATGGATATTTGTGCTTTTTCCATAATTTGATTATTGTAGATAATCCTGCTGTAAATACTGGGGTGCATGTATCTCTTCAAATCTGTATTCTCTTATCTTTAGGGTAAATTCCTAGGGGTACAACAGCTGGATCATGGGGTAGTTCCATTTTCGACTTGTTGAGGACCCTCCACACTGTTTTCCAGAGTGGCTGCACCAGTTTGCATTCCTACCCACAGTGTAAGAGGGTTCCCTTTTCTCCAGGGATGCCCCAAATTCTACATTTAAGTGCAAGCTGGACCACAGAACAATAATCTTGAATTCATGTGGCTTATCCATGGGATCAAAGGTAAAAATACTCAAAGAATCAATAGATAAACTTCGAAGTAACATGGTAGAAATCAAGATGGAGGAAAGAATATCTGAAGCAATTTTTAAAAAAGACTTAGAGAGAGAGTGTGTGACGAGGCAGGGGGAGAGGGAGAGAGAGAATATCAAGCAGACTCCCCGCTGAGCACAGAGCCAGACATGGGGCTCCATTTCATGACCCATGAGATCACGACCTGAGCTGAAACTAAGAGTCAGATGCTTAACCACCTGAGCCACCCAGGTACCCCAAGTATCTGGAGAAATGTATACAGACCTCCTGAGGCCTCTCAGGGAACAGACATTAAAAATCCCAAAAGCAGCCTTTATTTTAGGAGTGTATTGAGGGTGATTTTCCAGCTTGGAACAAATGTAGAGAATTTGATTAACACTTTCTCTGAGATACATGCTTCTTAAACGGTAGCAATCCCACAGGAAAAGACAGTGGCAGCGGCCTCCAAGGCACAAGACTGAAAATATCTACCAACAAGATATCACGGAGCCCCAACTATCATAGAGAGCTCACACACCGCACCCTAACCTCCAGAAATGAGAGGCTCCCAGGGAAACCGACATTACATGTTTTACTAGATGGGAAGAAAAGTCCCCCCAAATAGGACCTGGTGACCGAAACTGTCCTCACTGCCAATTTCAAATCTTTGCAGAAAGATGGTGGTGTTACAGATATCCCTCTCTGAGAAAGAAGATAGTATGTATGGGTGGGCTTTTCCTTTCAGAAGTTCCCAAGTTCAGAGTAGCCTAATTAAACTCTTGCTGAGAAATTCCTTCTCTTTAAGGTGTTCACAGTTGTAGATGCTGTACAATCACCATCTTTCAGTAAGCAATCTGGTGAAGATAAAACCCGATTTTTTTGGGGGGGGGTCTACTCTCTGATGCTCAAATACAACTGAGCTCCTGCCACGGCTTCTGGAACAGTAACACTGGGTTCTAGAAATGTCAGTTTTCCTGGGATAATTGCCAGGAGCAGGGAACTGGTTTGTTTTCTGCATTTGTTGGGCATGGGGCTAGAACTGTTGAAAATCTTACAGGCCCTGCTATGTCTTTGACCTTTTTTGGTACGTTAGAAACATCAGAGAGTTGGCCAATGCTGAAAGGACTTTCAATGCCCTGAAAGTATTCCAAGTGAGGATCTGGGTAGGGATGTTGCAGGAACTCTGGCTGTACCCAATTCCTGACGACTCCTCCGACTAGGCTGAGCAGAATGAGAAATTAGTAAAATCATATTTGGATCTTAATTTAGCTTGAATTTTTTTTTTTTTAACTTCGAACTGGTAAGTCACAAGAGCAAATGAGTGTAATTTTGGACTCCAAGTCCTTTACGTCAACATGCTAACGGATTTATTCCCTTTTTAAAACTTATAAAATTCAACAGCATATTGAGATTGCACAAAGCAAATGTCTATCTTAACCAATGATTATGAAGTGGTAACCTAGGTTCAAGGAACAGGACATTGCCTCCATCCCATGTGCCCATCCCGCCCCCAGAGAGAGCTCCTTGTCTGGTAAACACCGCCTAGCTATTCTTCATTATACTCTCAGTGCCTAAGTCTGTATCCCTAAAAATAATGGTCAATTTTGCCTTTCTACAAACTTTCTATAAATCAAATTATAGGTCCTTTTTGGAGGGTGGAGATCATTACATCAGCATTCTGTTTATGAGATCACACATGTGGACAGCTGCAGTCTGTTTCACAAAGAACTAAAGGCCTGAACTGAACTGACAGCTTGGCTAAGTGGAAACCAGATGGCATCCATGGGGCCATGGTAGCTGTTTAACCTCAGTGCCCACAGCACAGACCCAAGAATGGATGCGGTCTCTCCACTCACTGGGGGAATTTAATCCCATTCTCCTAGTTCTGGCCAATACTCCCCTTAATGAGCCTCATCAGATTTTTTACGGATTCTTGGGCAATTGTCAATGGCCTAGCTGTTCGGTCAGCCACTTGGAAAACTGCGTACTGGCAAATTTGATGCTCCTTTTTGAGGCCACACACTACGGAATCAAATTGTGCC
>RCUC01100523.1:0-13201 GCA_003697995.1 Taxidea taxus jeffersonii | reverse complement strand
CCCCCCCCCCCAGCCATTTTGAGACCCAAAGGTGATAAGACAGGAGCGTACTCCGTAGGTAGTGAGTTCCCCATGAGGGTAGCTCTCCTAATGCCATCAAAGTGTGGGGAGTGGGTGGCTCCTTTATCATCAGGAGCCTCACGCCTCACCCTGCCCTCCTTGTCCTGGCTGCAGGTTCCCAGCAGGGCCAGGCTGGAGCCTCCCCACCCCCCAGCCCTGTCTGGGGTTCCACAAGGAACGCTGTACTTGTTACACGCGAGTCAGGATGGAATGTCCATAGCAGGCCGGGAGGGTGGGCAGCCTGCACCCTGGACCCCACTCGAGGGGCCCCCGGGGATGGGGGAGGTGCTGGGTGATGGCTCCTGCTGTGCTCACCCTGCTTGCCGGCCCCCTCCCCAGCAGGAACGGCTGAAGGCCCAGGAGCATCGGGTGGAGATGGAGGAGAAGGTGAGCAAGCGGAGCCTGGAGGCTGCAGGCAAGGCCGGCTTAGCTGCCACGGGCCCTGGGCTGCTGCCTCGGAAGCCCCCTGGCCTGGCTGCTGGCCCCACAGGCCCCTACGGCAAGGCCATGAGCCCGCCACCATCTCCCCGTGCTTCCCCTGTGGCTGCCCTGAAGGCCAAGGTCATCCAGAAACTGGAGGATGTGTCCAAGGCACCCACCTACGCCTACCCCGCCACGCCCAGCTCCCACCCCAGCAGCCCGCCGCCTGCCTCCCCACCGCCCACTCCTGGCATCACCCGCAAGGAGGAGGCGCCTGAGAATGTCGTGGAGAAGAAGGACTTGGAGTTGGAGAAGGAAGCCCCCAGCCCCTTCCAGGCCTTGTTCTCGGGTAGGAGTGAGGCTCAGACCCCCGGGGGCCGCATGCTGCCCAGACTGGAGTGGGCTCGGGTTCTGGCAGAGCTGACCCCCGCCGCCGGTCCATGTACCCTCCATGTGTCCATGTACCCTCCATGTGTCCGGCCCTTCCTTCCTTCCTTCCTCTGCCGGGTGCCTTTTGTGCGCCGGGTCTGCTCCCGGGCTCTGGAATGAACGCATGAGCACGGGGCTCTCGGCCTTTCTCAGGCCCCACTTCGGGAGCACAGTTACTTACGTTCGAACCTACCTTGGGGTGCCTGGGTGGCTCAGACTTTAAGGTGTCTGACCCTTGATCTCGGAGTCATGAGTTCAGGCCCCGTGTTGGGCTCCACCGCGGGCACAGAAGCTATGGTATAAACAAAACAAAACAAAACTGTTTCCGAAGGACTCATTCTGCAAGCAAAGTTAAGAACTGTAAGGCACACTGTGGCTGGCCCACAGGAGAGCTGAGTGGGCACACTGAGAACAGTAGCATGGGGATTCTCATTCTGGGTGACCCACCATGCTGTGAGCACCCATCCCGGCCTGGGTCAGTGGGACATGCAGCAGTGGCCTGAATGGCATGCCTCCTCCCTGGTAGCTGCTAAGAGTGTGAGAGCATGGCTGGGAGAATGTGAGTTCAAGTTCAGATCCTGCCACCAGAATGCTGTGACCTTGGGGCAGGTGGCTTCCCCTCTCTGGGGAGATTTGATGCCATGCTCATGTCTGGCATGGAGCACATGCCTGGGCCCCGGGGGGTGCTGCACACACCCATATCACCCTGGTCAGTCCTGGGAACACCGTGGAGATGTGCCCGCAGACTGTCCTGCTCTTGGAGAGGACGCTCCGAAGTGGGGAGGGTAGAGTAGGAAAGTCGGAGAGGGCAACACTGCATTACTGTTACTTCTTGAACAACTTGGATGCCCCAGCTCTGCTTTAATGGGATGGGGCGGGAACAGGAAGGACCGGAGATGCCCCGGGTGGGTGAGGACCGTGGGCGGTCTACTGAGTGTTTGCTTCTGGGCCAGCCTCCTGCTGGATGCTGTGGGGTTAGGGCTGGAGAGAGGAAGCAAGCCGATGATGATTTCTGCTTTTGAGACCTGAAGCCCCTCGGGGACAGGATGGTGGCTGACTTTTCTCTCTGTGGTCTGGTCATGCCGATTTCTCCAGATGCTGCCGGGAAGAGGTCACAGCTCCATAGGCTGGCCGGAACAGGAGGGTGGCCACAGGGTCTCTGTCTTGGTTGGTGGGTGGATGTGCATGAGGACATGGGGGATGTCAGACCTGACAGGTTAGGGGGCCGCTGCTGACTCTCCATGTCCTCGGCAGATATCCCACCCAGGTATCCATTTCAAACCCTGCCGCCACACTACGGGAGGCCCTACCCGTTCCTGCTGCAGCCCACAGCAGCCTCCGACGCCGATGGCCGGGCCCCCGACGTGCCGCTCCCGGCCGATGGGCCCGAGCGCCTGGCGCTGTCGCCTGAAGACAAGCCTATCCGCTTGTCCCCCTCCAAGATCCCAGAGCCTCTGCGAGAGGGCCCCGACGAAGAGCCGCTGGGAGAACGGGAGGTGAAGGCCGAGGTGGAGGACATGGATGACGGCCCTGCAGAGGTGCCCTCCTTGGAGTCTCCCCTGACATTGGCCCCCGAGGAAGCCCTGGCAGCCCCAAGCCCTGTGGCTGGCTGTGGAGGCGGTCTGCTGGAGGCCCAGGCGCTGAGCGCCAGCGGGCAGGGGGGCATGGAGCCCCCCGGGGGCCCGGACTTCGCGGAGGGGGCTGAAGCACGGGTTGATTCCCCAGGCCGGACAGAACCGTGCACAGCCGCCCCGGACCTGGGGGTGCGACTGACGCCGGAGACACTGGTGGAGGCCAAGGAGGAGCCCGTGGAGGTGCCCGTCGATATGCCCATGGCCATGCCCATGGCCATGCCCATTGCAGAGGCGATGCCCGAGGAGGGCCTAGCACAGGCGGCCCCGAGCGAGCCCCGGCCCAGCCTGGAGTTGGCAGACTGTGACGTGCCCGCCGGGGAGGGAGAGTGCCTGAGTCTGGAGGCCAGGGAGGCCGCACCTGTGCCCAGCGGCTCCTGCTTCCTGGAGGAGGAAGGCTCCGACCAGTTTCTGCCTGGCCTGGAGGACCCACTGGCTGGCATGAACGCTCTGGCGGCGGCTGCGGAACTGCCCCAGGCCAGGCCTCTGCCCTCCCCGGGCCCCGGCGCCCAGGCCCTGGAGAAGCTGGAGGCGGCGCAGAGCCTGGTCCTGGAGCAGAGTTTCTTGCATGGGATCACCCTGCTGAGCGAGATCGCGGAGCTGGAGCTGGAGAAGAGGAGCCAGGAGGTGGGAGGTGAGCCACAAGGTGTGCTTGGTTTCTGGGGCGTTTTTTTTTATATTTTTAACTTTTGTAAGAATTTAAAGATTTTGAAGATCCACAGGAGATGGCTTATTTGTGTCTGTTTTTATTTTTTTAAGTGGAGGCAAAATCCACATAATGAATTGACCATCTCAGTTGGTTACAGGTTAGTAGTGTTCCGAACGTCTTCGTGTTACGGTGCAGTTAGGTCTATGGGTTTCCTAGTGATGATATTTCTCCTTGTTCTGTTGGTGCTGGGTTTTGTACTGGCACCATTCTTGGCGTTGCAGGGGACAGGAACTCTTCTTTGAACTTAGAAAATGGTGCGGGAGGGGCACCTGGGTGGTTCAGTGGGTTAAGCCTCTGCCTTTGGCTCAGGTCATGATCTCAGGGTCCTGGAATCGAGCCCCGCATCGGGCTCTCTGCTCGGCGGGGAGCCTGTTTCCTCCTCTCTCTTTGCCTTCCTCTTTGCCTACTTGTGATATCTGTCAAATAAATAAAATCTTAAAAAAAAGAAAATGGTAGGGGAAATTGATTGGCTCTTGCAACCTAAGTACAGTGGTAATTAGGTAGTAAGTTTCAGGTATGGCTGGATCTGGAAGTTTCAAGTCATCAGGAGTTTCTTTCCCTATATACCCCTTCCCCATCTCTCTCTCCAGCTGTTCCATTTTTCTCTTTGTTGGCCTCATTCACAGCAGGCCCACTGCCCCCATGGGGGTCACCAGCACTTCTCGCAGGCCTACAGGCCTACCCGATTCAGCAGACTCTAAAAAGAGGCCACTGCTTTCTTGGGTACCTCTAGCAAATGTACTTTGATTCATTCTCATTGGCTCCCTGGGGTTCATGCTCTCTGCAGAAGCAAACTGCAGCCGGGGAGATGGGAAGGAACAGGCTGATTGGATTGTTCACTGCCCCTCACAGGGCTCTCCCTTCTAGAGGGCAGGGGAGGGTAGCCCTCAGAAGAAAACAGGTACTGTCAGCAGAAGGGCAGTGAATTCTGGGCTAGGCACAAACCCATTGGTGTTCAACACAGAAACTCAGGGCGTTCCAAGAAATGTGTACAGAAGGGGCCATGGGCTAGGCGAGCCTCACCACCCCACGCTCGGCCCAGAACTGGCACGAAGGAGGGAAGGGCCCAGGCGACAGCTGTCAGCGTGGTAATGTGTTGCTAGTGTTTTGGTGCATTTTTTCTAGAACTTTTTCTGTACACACACACTTCTAAAATTAAGATCGTTTTGTAAACAATGTTCTGTGAGCCGCCCTTTTCACTTAGCATATTCTCTATGAAATAATTTTCAGAGCTGTGTGTCTTGAAAAATTTTTTTAGGGACAGTCAAGTGTTTTAGCTCGTGGAGGGCCCAGCCTTCAGTAGTAACCTAGTTCTAGATGGTACTGCCCTTTGCTTTGTTTTGTTTTGCTATTGCAAGTAATATGATGATTATGCCTGAAGAAAAGTCCTCGGCCGTCCCTCTGATTTTCCTGGGAGTCTGTTCCCAGGGGTAGAATTGCTAGGTCAGAACCAAGGCCACATTTTCAGGGCCTGTTCATTGCCATGGTCCTGTGGCCCCTTGGAAGCCTGGACAGGTGCCGTCCACTCCCCCACAGGGGTCTGTTGTTGGGTTCTTGTTGTTGAAAAGTTCATGACTTCTTTTCTCTCGTTTAAATAGTTTCGTACCAAAAATTATTTTTCAGAAGAAAATGAAAATCCTCTGGAGTCCTACCAGTAGGTGCTGGGTTTTCATTGGGGGCTGCAGAGGGCCCAGCTGGGAAGGAGGGGCTGAAGATGGGTTGCCTGGTTTGGGGACTGCTGCCCACTCTTGCTCCTTTGCATGCCCCTGCCTCATTTTCTGTTTGGGGGTCCTGCTTGCCTTCATTTAAGGCATGGATTTTGGACGAGGATGTCCATGTGCAGCCCTTGGCACTGTTGGGTGGTGACAGGCAGTTGTAGGTGGACACAGTGGGAAGGGGACAGGGTGGAGGCGAGAAGGCCAGGCATCCTCTTCTTGGTAAAGTGACCTGAGGAAGGTCAGGGAGGAACTCTTCTGGGGGAAGCATTCCAGGCTGACAGAACAGTAGGTACAAAGGCCCTGAGGTGAATGGTGGGTGTGGCTCTGTGTGTGGCACGTTGGAACAGGAGCCAGGAGGCTGGGAGTTAGATGGAGTGGGAGGAGGAGAGAGGTGGCCACGAAGGAGGTTGGTGGGTTGGGCAGGGGGTGGGTCCCTGGGCACTCCTGGAAGAGGGTTTGGAGTTGCAGTGATAGGATCAGACTTCAGTAGGGTCATTTTGGGGGCTGTGTGCATAACTGATGCTGAGGCAGGGGTGGATGCCGGGAGGCCCAGGAGGAGGCTCCAGGCCCTAGGGGGAGTGGGGCAGGTGGAGGTGAGGAGCGGAAGGATTCTGAGTGGAACTTAAGGTGCAGCCAGTGGGCTTTGCCAGACTCTGGGTGGGTGTAAGAGCGAGTCCAAAGTTCCTGGCCTGACCTGTGGAAGAGCACTTTCCGAAGGAGGGGATGGGGGACTGGGATGGGGGAGACTTTGTGACCTGCAGGTGGTTTCTGCTGAGGAGGTGTGGCCCAGGGCTGGCTGGGTGGCCCCGGGCCGGATCTGTGGCCCTGGGCTGGCTAGTGCACTTGGGAGGTGCTGGTGTGTAGGGGTGTGTGTGCTGAAGGTCCTGGTAGCCCTCTTCTCTTCCCAGCAGCTGCTGACAGGATACAGAGCATCAGTCCTCCACAAAAGGCCCAGGTGGTGCTTACGGCTGCCCCATGGCCCATGGGTCACGTCAGTGCTGGTACCTCCGCAAGGCTGGTGGTGTGTTGGTTAGCTGGGGCTGCTGTCACAGACACAGACTGTGGGACTCAGATAACAGAAATGTGTTGCCTCCTAGTCATTGGGGGTGGGGGGGGAGGGGCGGAAGTTCTAGACCAGGGGGCGAGCAAGTCTGGGTCCTGCGGAGGCCTCTCCCTGTGTCCTTGCCTGGTTGCCCCTTTGTGCCTGTGTCCAGAGTTCCCTTTCCCATAGGGACACAGTCCTCCTGGATTAGGGTTCCCCTAATAACTTGACTTTAACTTGATTTCCTCTTTAGAGGCTCTCAAAATAAGGTCACTTTCTGAGGTCTTGGGGTCAGGACTTTGGCGTGTGGATTTGGCAGGGGACACGGTTCATCCCGTAGCAGCTGGCCTAGGGTCATCCCGGCTGCCCTGGGCTGTCAGTCGTGAGAGTCCCAGCAGGACTGGTTTGGAGGGCGAAGGAGGAGACAAAGGTGCACCTTGGTCCACTCCTCTGTAACGGGGTGGCCCTCTCCTGCCTTACCCAGAAGCTAAGACTCTGATGGCTCGGAGGACCCTGTGAGCCCCACACCAGCCCCTTGTGAGCTGATGGGGTTCACCGAGTTGTCGCCTCAGTTTCTGCAAGGATATCGAAGAGCAGAACCCGTGGCTCTTGGTTCGGTGGTGACACGCCTGGTTGTCACTGCTTGGGGGAGTACTGCTGACATCTAGTGGGTGAAGGGAGGAGATGCCGCTGCAGCACCTGTAGAGCATGCCCAGGACAGCCATGGGTGGGGGGTGGCGCCGAGGAGGGGCTGAGCCAACTTGGATGGCGTCAAGGTGGAGAAGGCCTGAGCCACGCAAGAAAGTCACTGATGTTGATTTTATGGAACTATACGCATCGGTAGTAAAGAATATACTTTTTTCTTTGGTACACGTGAAAAACTAGCACCTCAGGTACATTCGCAAAAACCAATCACATGTTAGATTGCTGAGAAAACACCAGTTTAAAAAAAGAAAACTCCTTTAGGGACGCCTGGGTGGCTCAGTTGGTTAAGCGGCTGCCTTCGGCTCAGGTCATGATCCCAGCGTCCTGGGATCGAGTCCCACATCGGGCTCCTTGCTCAGCAGGGAGCCTGCTTCTCCCTCTGCCTGCCACTCTGTCTGCCTGTGCTCTCTCTCTCTATCTGACAAATAAATAAATAAAATCTTTAAAAAAAAAAAAGAAAAGAAAACTCCTTTAACTTTGGGAGAGACTGGAGGGGAGATGATCTCCCAATGGCCACTACTGAGATTCTGGGTTGGTGAGCCCTTTCTGGACGGTGGCTGGAATATTTATCAGAGAGAGAAATGTACGTACCTCGATTATGTTAGTCACACAGGTGGGAATTCTCCTAGAATACGCGTGTCCTGACTGTGTGCCTATCCACCCACTACCAAAAAAAAATTTAGAAATGACCAAAACGTCCTATTAGTAGAGGGTTATTTATTTAGATCGATTAAAACTCCGCAATGCCAGAGAATTTTAGGCACCTGTTAATGGGTCTGGCCATGTAAAAATCGCTGTTATTTTGGTTATAATTGCTGTTATTTTGATCTGCAGAGGTGTCAGTGTTAGAAGGTTCAGGCTCATCACATGTGGTAGACATTCGTTCTGCTGTGCTGCGGAAAGAGGCGAGGTGTGATTCCGTGTGTGTGTATTGGTGCCATTTCCGTGTTTATAAAGGATGCCCACGGACATCGCTTGTGTTCGAATACGGGCAAATGTTTCCGGGGCCTTCTACCAGAACGTCTGCTGTGGTACTTCCGGTGGCAGGGGCAACTCTGTTGGGGAGGGGAAGGTGTTCCTTTCTTCACCTCTCTCTGCCAGGTTTGTGTTTTTTGTGTTCTCATATTACTTTTACAGTTTATAAAACTTAACTCGGGCTCCTTTTTTTCTGGAAGTGAAAAGCGTGCATATTCCTCGTGGAAAATGTAAAGGGCAGATAAGCAGAAAGAGGCACACTCTAGAAAGTACCTCTGCCGGCTCTTGGCGACTTTGTAGCAGTGGACATTTGGAACAGGGTCATGCTGTGTGCCCCGAGTCTTGCTCGTTCTCATTTAGCACCATGCACCATTTCTTGCTTCTCGGAAAGGCTGTGGTCTAGTCAGCATCCTGGGGGCCACCATGTGGCCTTAGGCAAGCCCTGAGCTGGTCCTGGGCCTCATTCTCCTCCCTTTTTGGGGTCGGGCTGGCTGCCGTGTCCAGGAATCCTGCCCGTAGGCAGCACGGCCCGGCAGGCATAGAAGTGTGGGCTCACCTGCCTCCCATGTGCAGGTGCGGAGCGGGGCCCAGCGGTGCGGCCCTCACTGGAGAGCCTGCTGGCAGCCAGCAGCCACATGCTGAAGGAGGTGTTGGACAGCCCCTTCGTGGACCCACTCAAGAACCTGCGGCTTCCGCGGGAGCTGAACCCCAACAAGAAGTACAGCTGGATGCAGAAGAAGGAGGAACGGGTGAGGTGGCCTGGGCCTGTTTTTGCCTGCCTGTGGGCTGTGGGGTGGGTCCCCCAGAGATGCCATCTTGCTGGGGACATGGCTGGCTTTGGAGTTGGAAGGGCCTGATCTGAGTCCAGCTTCCGCCACTGACTTGCTGTGCAGTCCTGGGTGAACTCTTTTCCCTTTCTGGGTCTCAGTTTATCCGTGGGATAATGGGTGACAGCCTGATGGGTCGGGAAGAGCAGGCCTGGCTGTGCCCCTTGCTGCCTGTGGGCCCCGGGGAAGCACCTCACGTCTCCGCCTCCATCTCTGAAGGATGGGTAACACCACGGGCCACGCTGCTTAAGCAGCTGTCCTGGGCCACATGGCCCTTGACTCAGCTCTTCAGACTTGGGTTTTGATCCTTCTTCTGCGTTCTGCCCACGGCCTTGGCTAATAAGTGGCAAAGATGGGGTTCGAGCTGGGGCCCCGTCACCATCAAGCCTCGCCACTCCTGTGGGTGGTGGGAGCTGGTGGGTGTCGGCGTCCTTACCCCGCTCTCCCCGTAGATGTATGCCATGAAGTCATCCTTGGAAAGCATGGACGCCATGGAGCTGGACTTCCGGATGCGGCTGGCCGAGGTCCAGCGGCGGTACAAGGAGAAGCAGCGAGAGCTGGTGAAGCTGCAGAGACGCCGCGACCCCGAGTGAGTGTGCCCCTGGCCGTATCCCGTGGCCCTGGCTGGCCAGGTGACAAGGCCGCAGCAGGCAGCGCCCTGCTTGGGCTCTCACAGGCGCTGGCGCTCAGTAGGTTGGCTGTGGTAGGCCATTAGAGGTGTGTGTGGACCCGAGTGACGTGTGCGTATCGTGTGTCCTCCTCCGCGCCCCCTCTACCCCCCAGGTTCACAGCCAAGCGTGTGATTCTTTTTAAGGGACAGGCGCGAGGAACCCCATAGAAGCTTGGCACGCAGAGGCCCTGGCAGGCCGAGGAAACGGACCCACGCCCTGAGCGCCCTGTCGCCCCCCCGCAAGAGAGGGAAGAGCCGCAACAGTAGCGGAAAGTAAGGCTGGCCCCTCGGTGGGTCGGGAACTGGCACAGAGCTCGGAGGGGAGGAGCTCGGGCCCGCATAGGGCCTGCATTTGGGCACGGGGGACCTGGAGTCCCTCGGACTCTGACCCGCCTGGTTGGTAGCTCTCAGGGAGCACTGTGTGTGCTGCCCGGGCCAGGAGGGTGAGCCAGGCGAGTGGCGAATGGACAGACAGACTCATCTACCCCAGCACTGAATGGCAGATGAGCCCAGGGAGAGAGGTGTCCGTGGTGTCAGCCAAGCCCTTCGCCCACCTTCCTGCCACGCCTGCTTCCTCCACAGTTAGGGACGAATTCCCGCTCTTCTCCACATACTTTCCTCCCTACAGAGGGATTTGCGGAACTTTCAGCTCCGCCAGGACGGGCTCTGACTTGTGCTGTCACTTGGTTCCCTCTGTGACTGACAGTGTCATTGCTGTCCTCCTGGCCTGACCCGTTGGCTTGTCACACCTGAGCCTGTGACCCAGGGGTGCTCCTTTTTGTGTTTCTTGAGTGGCAGCAGAAGCTGCGTGTGGCACCTCTGGAGGTTTTCTTGAATGGTGGCTGGAATGAGAGCTCTTCCTCTGGGCTGGGTAGGAGTGATGCTGCGATCTTCCTGGGTGTCGGGAGTAGCATGAGCCGAATGAGGCCCGTCAGAGCAGCGGGGTTGGAGTGTGCCTTGGCCTGGGTTATTGGGGCAGGGCAGACACTAGGCAGCCTGGTGCTTGGCTTGAGGAAGCAGAGGGGGCCGCAGGGTGGCTTCTGAAGGCACAGGAGAGGCAGTGGGTTGACCACAGTCTTGTTAAAAGACCTCCCCAATGGCCTCCATGAAATAGATTTATCCTTCTTGGATGTTCCTGTTGGAGGAGAGGATGGAGACTGGAAAACATCCCCTACAGCTGGCCAAAGGAGGGGGAAGCAGTTCCTGAAGACAGCAGAGGCTGGGGCCGCCAGCGGTAGCCCCTGGATCAGAGCATAGCCCCTGGAGATGGGCACGCTTTCCTGCTTTTGCATCCCAGCTCCATCCAGTGTTTATTGTGACCTCGGGCTGTGTGCTAGCTTTTTGGAGCCTGTTTCCCCTGTGTAAAAAAACAAACAAACAAACCAGTATGTAGAACATTGTTGTGGTTGGAGTATAAAGCCCTGGCATGGGAAAAAGCACATAGTAAGCACCAAGTAAATATCAGTTGCTCTCATTACTTGTGAGGGTTTAGCTTAAAGTAGGTAAGAGAAGCCTTCAACTTGGGACCGTATTCTTGACTGTGTTAATCCCAGGGGTGCAGGAGACCAGCCGGAGACCCTTAATCCCCTTCCCATTCTGGGAGTTCTTTGACATTTCTGATTCTTGTTCTTGGCACGTTTTGATAAGGGGTGTGTGTGTGTGTGTGTGAGAGTGTACATATGAAGAAGCACGAGTGAGAAAGAGGCCAGCAGAGGATACTGCCTTGGAGAAGTGTTTCTTCTTTCCTATTAAACTCTCATTCTGCCCCATTCACAAATAGAATCCCAGCACCATAGGTTTGCAGGATCTGTCTCCCCAGATTCGTCACTCTGCCATCACTGTCTGTGCTTCGACATCCGGAGCCCAGCCTTCAGGGCCGTGAGGGCAGACCCCTCCCCCCCTTGAGTCTTTCCTGGCCAGGGTGTTGACCAGCCCTGCATCTGGGTTTCAGGCTGAGCAGCAAGCCTCTGCTGACGTCGGAGGAGTACGAGCTTGGAGTAGGCATGAGGAAGAGGCACAAGGGACCTGAGGAGGAACATGATGGCCTTGTTGCAACAGGGAAAGCAAGGGTCAGGAACCAGCCTTGGGACGAGCACGATTCCTCATCAGACTTCATGAGTCAGGTCAGTAAACTGCCATCGTAGGGTCTAGAAGGTGTGTCAGAGTTCACACTCCCTCTACAGGTCTGTTGATCATCCTAGTCCTACACAGAAACTGTAGAAATAATTGCTTTAGTGCCAGAGGGACTGTCCTTCAGTCTTACTGCGCTGGGAGGTTGAGGTGGGGCATGGATCAAGGCCCAGAGGAAGTCAGAAACTTAGAAGTAGCACAGCCTCAGGTAGGGCTGGGACTGAAAGCCACACCCCCTGTGTGTGCTCCATGACCCTTTTCTGAAGCCATGAAGAGAGGCTGCAAGTTCTTAACCAAATAATGCAATTACTGTTGTTTAACAGTGTAATTGTCTAATGAGCAGCTTCACCGTTCCGTAGTTCTAAGAAACAAGGGCTTGATGCCATTGTAATTTCCTTGTGAACTCTCCAGGGGTAATGGGGTGAGAGCCAACTCCTTGATTTTCCTTATTTCTGCAGAGCATTGAAATCGTCCACTTAAGGCCCGTCTCTAAATACTAATGTACCTTGTCATCCCTCCTCATAAAGCTCCACGGAAGGAAACTCTTTCCGTTGATTTGGCCATCAGAGGGAACTACATAAGGGAGACTGGATCCAGGAGGAGGGAACAGAGCCAATCTGTATGTCAGGATCCTTTATTTGCAAATCGTGACGGATGCTTCTTGGCTATTCAAATTACCCTACTTTCTCTCCCGAATGATATGTTACCTGATGAAAGAAAATACAGCTAAAATGTTCAAACAAGGGGTGTTAATGGCTTTGAAACTGCACATTTCCTTTTGATAGCAAACGACTACAGCAGACATGGCAACCAGGAATTTAATCTGAGATCTTGAATCACTCTTTACTGCTTCGGGCATCTGAGGCATTCTCTTGGCAGCTCCGACCCATTCACTTGGATGGGCCAGTTTAGGATGTGCTGCAGTCTTCCTGGGCTGCTTCAGGTGGTCGAGTTAAATGGATCAGCTGTGCTAGGATTTGAGGTTTCTATCTTGTTTGCATGCCCCCTCCCTCCCCTGCCTCCTGGCGCATCAGCTGGGCCGCTTGCTTGAAGGGCTTCCCTAGGAGGCACAAGAGCGTGGCGGAGAGCCAGTGGCAGTGCCAGCATTAGCGATCGCTGAACCCACGGTAACAGCACTGTGATAAGAGCTTCATGGGCCTCGTCTCAGCTCACCTTCACGACAACCCCAAGAGGCCTGCCTGTAATTCTCCCCATTTTCCGGATCGGGGAGAACGGAGGCTCAGAGGGGTTGAGCAACTTGCTGGAAGCCACGGAGGCAGGGAGAAGGGACTGGAGCACCGCTCCATCAGAGCCCGGGCGCTGAAGCCCACCCTTCGTCCTTTCGCCAAACGTCTTAACCCATGACTTCCGACTTTACTCTACAGCTGAAGATTAAAAAGAAAAAGATGGCCAGTGACCAGGAGCAGCTGGCCAGCAAGCTGGACAAGGCCCTGTCGCTCACGAAGCAGGACAAGCTCAAGTCGCCCTTCAAGTTCTCGGACAGCTCAGGGGGCAAGTCCAAAGCGAGCGGGGGCTGCGGCAGGTACTTGACGCCCTACGACAGCCTGCTGGGCAAGGACAGGAAGGCGCTGGCCAAAGGCCTCAGTCTGTCCCTCAAAGCCTCCAGAGAAGGTAAACACAAAAGGGCCGCCAAAGCCAGGAAGATGGAGGTGGGCTTCAAGGCCAGAGGCCAGCCCAAGTCGGCCCACTCCCCGTTCGCCTCAGAAGTGAGCAGCTACTCCTACAGTAAGTAGCGGACGCCGTGCCGCCTCAGGCCGCTTCCTCTCTCTCCACAGTCTCCTCTGTCTCTCTTGTGGGCGCTCGAAGGTCTCTTCTTCTGTGCGGACTCCAGGCCGGAAGTGTGGTGGGGTGCCGGAGGGGGGGG
>RCUC01100515.1:0-15827 GCA_003697995.1 Taxidea taxus jeffersonii | reverse complement strand
TAGTATGTTTCAACATTTTGCAACATTTAGGAAAGTAATTCCAATGGCATCCCAAAAACCAATCATTCAGAGAAACTGAGATCTATGGTTTGCATGACTTGTCCAAGATCAACAGTGTCAGAGTCAACGGTGATATTTCTTCTAGTGGTTTTCCTACCATATCCCTCATATCTTCATATTTAAGCTTTTTTAATGTGCCCTATAATTCAGAGAATCCCAACTTTTCCTACAAACACTGTTGATTACATGCTTTGCCTGCATCTTTACAGAAAAAAACAAAAATTAAATCTTTTTTTTTTTAATGTATGGGACTGATAGAAGCTCCATAAGTGAATATTCACATCAATTTGACTTTCATTTGACCTTGAAGTGTCACTGATACTTAATGTGAAGTTATCAAGATGATAGCCCAGCAGATGCTGCCAAATGAAAATTTTGCTGCAATGAGCTTTTTATGAAATATTGAGGCTAAGCAGAGAAACAGTTCCTCTGACAAAAATACTCTCAGTCACTCCCCTCACTAAATCACAGCGTGGAGGCTGCAGGCACTCCGGGCTTTCCATTGCCAGCAATGACATCCTGAATGTGCTTAGCTGGGAAACAGTTAAGATCAAGAGATGACCTTTTTATTGCAGATTGTGAGATCATCTTCATTCCCACAGGTTTACATTCAAAATGAAGGTTTGGTTTTTCTGTTGCTTTTTTTTTTATTCACATGGTGTTCGAGGAGATAAAAAAATATCTCCCACCAAGCAGGAAAGGCGATGGTGGACTTTCCTCCTGCAGCCCTGTGAGTGGCTGTCTCATCCTGGAAGCACACTGCATTCTCTCCCCTCTGTGACAGGCCCTCTTGGACCCACAGCCTCCCCTCGGGTCGAAAACCTATCACACGCACTTGTCCAGGAATATGGTTTGTTTTTCAGTTGACACCTTTGACCTACCGGTCAGTGAGGTGACCCTCCGTTTGGGGGAAGGAAAGGAAGTGATAACTAGTGATACTGCAAATGAGACACCCAGGATGTTCTATGCGGAAGGAACAGGAGGCTGCAGGCCGCCTGACGTGCTTTCGTCTCTTGCTGTGTCACCTGGCTGGCTCACTCTTGATCAGATGACCTTCACTGAGCACCCAGAAGGGGCCAAGAGCACATTCACTATTCTGCAGAGGGACTCAAGGGTAAGCAGGCTTCTGCAGGGACAGGTTTAGGAGACAAGGGATATGTGTCATTCCTCTGAGGATACTGAAAGTCAAAGGCTTCTCCATTCGGGGCCATGGAGCAGAGCCCGGGTTGAATGAAGCATACGGTGCACTACCCTTTGAAAACACTTCCTGACGACACCATGGTAACCTTCAGTTTCGCTGACCGCAATGGCCCCTCTATTCTATTCCTGGCACGATGCTCTGTGCTGGCCGGGATTCATTTCTCCCTATTCAACTCAAGTTGTAGTCGCATACTAAAATGCACAGTGACAAGATTTCCTAAGGCTTTCAGGTGCATTCAGCCTGGCAGGCTGCAGGATGCTACAGTACTGGGTCCAATGGCTAAATGAAGGCACCTCTTGCTTCCAGACTGCAGTCTGAATCCAAACAGATGCTGTCTAGAATTAGTTATTCGGGAGGCAGTTAAGGATCCTTAAGGATCCTTATGCAACCAAGTATTTTTAGAGTGTCAACTATGTCCCAGGCATTATGCTCCACCCCGGCTGACACAAATATAAATAAGACACAGCCAGGAGAAGTTCACAGAGAAGTGAGAGAGAGAGAGAGAGAAGTACACACATAATATGATATGGTGAGTGTCATTAATGAGGTGGGAAGTGCAGGGTCCTCAGAAGCACAGAATATCTAATGTAGTCTGAAATGGATGAGATTTTCTTAAGAAAGTCTGACCAAAAAAGGGGGGGGCGGGGAGGGGGCTTAAAAGGTGGGTATTAGGATGCCTGGGTGGCTCAGTGGGTTGGGCCTCTGCCTTCGGCTCAGGTCATGATCTCAGGGTCCCGGGATCGAGTCCCACATCGGGCTCTCTGCTCAGCGGGGAGCCTGCTTCCTCTTCTCTCTCTGCCTGCCTCTCTGTCTACTTGTGATCTCTGTCAAATAGATGGATAAAATCTTAAAAAAAAAAAAAAAGTGGGTATTGGGCAAAAAGAAAAATAAAAGCAAAGGAAAAGGGGCATGAAGTAGGTGACTGTGTGCACATACTTTGCCATTGCTGGCACGTTAAATGTGTGTGCGTCAAAGGGATGGCAAGTGGCCAGTAGCTGGGTAGAGGCCAGGTCAAGAAGCAGATTATGTCCTCTGTAAGGAGCATTACTCTACAGGCACTAAGCAGCCAGTGAAGCCTCTGAGTAAGGGAAGAACATAGGCAATTTGCACTCCTGAAAGATCATTCTGGCAACAGTGTGCAGGAGAGGGCTCAGGAATAAGACTAAAGGGAAGGAGAACACTTAGGAGGTTTTTCCAAAAGCTGAGATAAGTAATGAGGAGGGCTGTCTCTTAACCCCTCAGATATCTGACCACCAAGTCTGGAAACCAGAGGCATTCCCAATTGTGTATGGTGCGCAATCAACTTTGAGCCTGGGAAAATTTTTCTGTGTGAGACATGTCAGACTTCACCTGGGAATGTCCTCCTACAGCACATGGAAGCCAGGGGGGGAAAAGGTTGAGAGATGCCATCCACACCCCTACTCCCTTCCCATCTCTTCCTCAGTTGCTTAGATGTGCTTGTGACCCCGTGTCATGAATGCCCAGACAGACTCACCCAAGGCTGTGCCCTGGCTGGCTTTTCTGGCCCAGGGTGGCTCTGCCATACCCAGGTCCATCGTTCATTTTCCCTATCTCTGCTAATGTGTGAGGACTAGCTTCCCACCTGTTTTGTAGTCACTGTCATTTCTTCGCCTTTCTAAATAAACCTTCAGGGCTGATTACTCCTCATCAGCTCCCATACTGTGGCTGCCTAAATTCAATGTCATACAAAGCCTGATGGGGTAAAGAATAAATCCCAGGTCCATTAGAGAGGAAAGTATACTGTTTGCTTCCTTCTAGGAACAACATCAGGCATTTCAGCCTTACAAGCAGAGTGTCTTCCTGTTGTGAGGCCAATATCATCTCCTTTTCATATTTCTGAGGCAAGGAATCATTTTCTCTTCACAACCCAAAGGGTAGTGGTGCTCACACTTCTCAAACAGTAAACCCTACTCAGTCTTCAGTCACCCCCATCCTGCTGTAGGGAGCCTGTGTCAAGGCTCTGAGCTCCTCACTTGGACATTGCCAAGAACATTTTTGTGGACTGCAGACCGTCCCTTGCTAGGTGACTGTCACACTGCCAGCACCTCAGCACATTCTGGTGAAGACAGAAACTTTTCTTCTCCTTTTCTGCCTTTATTAAAAAATCAGATGGGGTGCTTGGGTGGCTCAATCATTAAGTGTCTGCCTTTGGCTCAGGTCACGATCCCAGGGTCCTGGGATCAAGCCCTGTGTCAGGCTCCCTGCTCAGCGGGAAGCCTGCTTCTCCCTCCCTCACTCCCCCTGCTTGTGTTCCCTCTCTTGCTGTCTGTCTGTCTCTCTCTCTGTCAAAAATAAATAAATAAAATCTATTTTAAAAAATCAGAAAGAAAGAGCATACCTGGACACATTCTTCTACATTTTCAGTTCTCATCTCACTTCTCCACTTTAAAGAGAACCTCCTTCCCATTCCCTACAAAAGACCCTCAGCACTGCTTTCTGGATGCGAGTATCTGGGAACAATGGCTGAAACACACAGCTGTGATTCCCGTCCTTTGTCGCAATGTCCTGCAACATTATGACTCCCAATTGATTTTTGTTTCCTCCCCTAGACTATAAACTCCCTGAAGAAACTGGAGCTGTTTCCTCATTGTCCTCAGTCCCAGCAGAGTGTCTGGAGGTCTATAGCTGTCCACTCAATGTTGGCTGAATAAAAGCATAGTTGCTACCTCCAGCTTCACGAACAAAGGACTATTCACTTAGGCCTATGACATGAGCCAAGGCATTTTGAGGACTGTACCTCTGAGATACTCATGACCTACAGGCTGCACTTGCATGAAGAATGCTCTGGTTTTGAGGTCGATATTTTTCTTTCTAAGAGAGCTGTAGTCCAGGGCAGGTATCCCTGAATACCGGTTTTAAAGAACTAGTCAAAAGAACAGAAAATTCTCCATAGCTATTGGAAAGTAAGAACAAAAAAACATGTGCACGCTCTAATAGGAAGTCAACACACACCCTGGAGGGGAGGCATTCATGGTGACTTTAACAGACAAGGTTGGCCTGATGGACAAAATTGCAAAAGGCAGTTGGCTCTCACACCCCTTCTTCTTCCTACTGGCACCATTTCCCATTACAATTCCTGCCATGGGGCTCATGACACTGGAAAACATTCACAGTAATATGGAACTTGTGGCGAGGTCAGAACTATCAGGTCATGTCCGACCTGGCATGGGGCCAAGCATCTGGCCCTGGAAATAGGGGGACTATCCCAGCTGTACCCAGACAGACTCCACAGTGTCCAGAGTGTAATTAACTTCAGACATAATTTAGAAAACAACTGTCATCAATTCCAGTCTAGCATAGGGAGACTGACCTCTGGCAGAGCAGAGTGAGGAGCTCCGCTGAGTCACACACCAGTGAAACTGGTGAACTTTTTTTTTTTTTTTTAACTTAAAGCTTCTGGAACTGGTCCTAAGAGCAAACAGAAAGTACAATATCTACTCAAGAAAATCTGAAAATTTGGTAAGAAATGTGAGAATCTGTGGAATTGGACCCAGATCCTTCCCTCCCTCCCACTCTCAGCTCAGTGAGGCAGATTCCATTCCACATGACCACAGCCTCTGGCCCAGGGCTCCCTCTTTTCCCAGCTCCCAGCCAGAGGGCCCTTCTTCCCTGGAGAAACTGGACTTCGGCATTTCTCATCCAGCCCATGGACTGATGCCAAGTGTCAGGTGGGAGCCATCAGGAGGTGGAGGCTCCCTTCTTCCACCTGACAACTGGGAGGGCTATCAGGAGTAGAGGCTCTACATTGGGGGCCACAGGTCAAGGACAAGGCAGCCCTGGTTACCCTCCCTGGCTCAGGAGACAGCGGTTCCATACCAGAAGATGCAGCCAAGAAGACCTCAAATTGCTGCCTCTACATTCCACTGAGGACTGAGCTTCTGGAATGGAGTTATCACACAGAGAGAAGCTCATTATTGACCCCACACCCAATTCTATAGAGCCCTGCTTCATAGATTTTTGTCTGGAAGGAGAATCACTGTCAAACAGAGAGGTCATCTCATTCCAAAGGAACTGACTTCATTTGCAATGGAGCAGGGAGAAATTCAACTCTAAGGATCCCTCACGAACAGTGGAGGTTGTGTTGAAAGGCAGTTGAGGGGAGATCTGGAGATTTCATGAAAAGACAGCCTAGAATGTGGGCCAGCTGGTTTATAGGAGAGAAGGAGGGGAATAAGGCAGATGGGAGGAGCCCTCCTGGGTTCAGAACAAGGATCAAGCAAGGACCTCAGGAACTGTTCCATCAAAGGAGACATGATCTGGGGCGCCTAGGTGGCTCAGTGGGTTAAAGCCTCTGCCTTCACCTCAGGTCATGATTCCAGTGTCCTTGGATTGAGCCCCACATCAGGCTCTCTGCTCCTCAGGGAGCCTGCTTCCTCCTCTCTGCCTCCTGCCTCTCTGCCTACGTGTGATCTCTGTCTGTCAAATGAATAAATAAAATCTTTAAAATAAAAGGGGGGGAGACACAATTTGATTGGATTGGCATGTGGGGCAATTTAGACCCCCAGGTTATTGTTGAAAACAATAGAACAAACATCAGGCAATTAGTGGAGGTCCCCAGCGAGGTGAGGTCAGGGACAGAGTCTCCAGTATCCAGAAACTCCTACCAACACCAGTGTCTTCTCAGGATTACTCTGGGTATACCCAAAGCTGCATCTCACAGACAAGCAACATCAGAGGCTTACCACTGCTGGGAGGAAAAACACTTTACTAAAATAATAGTAGCCAGTCACTAAAAAATAAACAAGCAAGTAAGAATCACAAGTCCTGGAGTGGAAGCTGTACCCAGAGTTGCTACAACATATTATCCAAAATCTCTGGCATCTTCCCACTTATGAGACAGGCAAGCTGAAGTTCTCCCATGGGAGCATGAGTCAGAATCCCCTGGATGGCTTGTTCAATAGCAGATTGCTGGCCCCGGCCCCCGGAGTTTCTGATTCGGTAGTTCTGCAGCAGGGCCAAGAATCTGCACCTCTAGCAAGTTCCCAGGTGATACCAATGTGACAGTCCAGGTGCTACAGTTTGTGAACTACTGGCTGCCCTAATGTGTGAAGCCCATGATGCATAAATAAAACTAAAGCAGGTGGAAAATGTAGGTCATAGCCTAAAATACAAGAACCTACTTCCAGATAAATAGGGGTGGTAAGTACAGCAGGAAAACAAGCAGCAGGTGTGAACATCTAGTTGTTTTCCCACCTAAATCCTTTCGCTCTCCTTCTGGTAACTACACACCAGTTTCCCTCGGGGAAACACTTTCCTCCCTCACTTTTAGCCCATAGGCTTTGGAAGGACTTCATGACTTACCTTTGCTTCAGGAGAAGGGATGTGACGGGGCTTCCCATATTCCCCCAGCTGCAGTAATTAGTTCAGAGATGGGTAATCAGAGCTAGTAAGATTTAGAAGACTTTTTTTTTTTTTTGAGGAGACAGAAGGAGAGAGGGAGAGAGGGGGAAAGAACGAGAGATTTACACCTGCAACTGCCACTTTGCCACCATGTGGAGCCTAAGACTGAAGCCATTTCAAGGCAAGCTGAGTTGGAAAACAAGCGGATCCTGGTGTGGTCATTTGAGGCCTGGATCAAACACACCTGAAACTGGCATTGCCCTGTAAACCAATTAAATTCCCTTTTCATTTGAGCATTTTGGATTGGGCTTTGCAATTTGCAATATAAAAATTGGAATTTTTTTTTAAAAGGAGGGAAAGCTATTTAGTATGACAAATTTAATAATGACACATTTAGAATGACAGTTTAGTAACCAACTGAATAGACGAAGCAGAACAAGCCACATATCGTAAGTGAGGGTGGGCATTTCCGAACCTGAGTCTATGCAGAGTCACCAAGGGGGACATGCCAAATGGTAACAGGGCGCAGGCTCCTAAAAGGCACCAGACCAAGACTGTCCGGACCTGGATGATAATGTGACCACATTAGGTACAAAGACAGAAGCGCAGGTGTGAAGATCCAGCCAAATCTGGCGTTCAGAGGAGTGTGGGAGGCAAATAAGAGGGCAGGGACTTGGAACAACCAAGGGACCCAGGGGTAACCTAGGAGGAACCTGAGGCCAAGGTGCGGGTATTATCAAAAGGAATCACAGATCAACTCACATATCCACCCTCTAGGTCCTCCCCCATTGCCAACTCTCTGACCTCACATCCTACCACTCTCTCTCACCAACCCCATTCCAGATACGGTAGCCCCCTCCTTGGTCTCCATCTATGCAAACGGGCTCCCACCTTGGAATCCTGGCCTTTGTTTCCTGTGCCTGGCAGACTCTTGCATCAAATACTTGCATGGTGGGTTCCCTCATTTCCTTCAGACATTTCCTCTCAAATGTCAATGTACCAGACTGGTCTTTCTGAATCAGTGTGTATGAAATAGCAAGACCCCACCTCCAACCTGGCTCACTGGAACTCCTTTTCTTGTTCTCTTCTTTCTCCACAGTGGTTATTACTATCTGATGTATGATATAAATACTTGCTTGTTAATAGCTTCTCCTTAATAGAATGTAAACTCCATGATGGCACAGGCTTGGGGACTTTGCTTCTATATTCCTGGTACCTTAGAATAGTCTACATCATAATATGTGCACAATAAAATATTCAATGAATGAATAAAAGGATTGATTACTTTTTAACTTTTTAAAAAAGATTTATTTATTTATTTGACAGAGAGAGAGATCACAAGTAGGCAGAGAGGCAGGCAGAGAGGGGAAGCAGGCTCCCTGCTGAGCAGAAAGCCTGATGCAGGACTCGATCCCAGGACCCTAAGATCATGACCTGAGCCGAAGGCAGCGGCTTAACCCACTGAGCCACCCAGGCACCAGGAAGGACTAATTAGTTAACAAACCAGGATTTAGCAGCCACAAGTGGGCCACTGAATCCTAAGTCTGTGTGTCTCTTATTAACACCTAATAATTCTTTGTGCTTTTTATTATATCCCTTATAATAAATCAATAAATGCAATTAAGAGTTTATCTGAGTTATATGAGTTGTTACAGCAAATGACTGGACCTGGGGTGGGGGTGTGTGGGAGGACCAATAGCCAGTTGGTCAGAAATACAGGTGACAATTCCTATGAATGCAAGTGGGACTTGTACCTAAAGTCCAAAGTGGGGCAGCCATGTGGGACTGAGCCTTAAACATGTACGGTCTCCTAACTCTGGGTAGGTAGTGTCAGGATGAATTAAATTGTCAATGATAGGACATCTAGTTGGTATCCGCAGAGAACGGGAGAATTTCTTGGTGTGGAAAACCCACAGAAAGGACTTCAGAAGTGTTGTGAGTAGCGGAAAGAGACCTTTCCTTTATTTCTATTGGCTTTACACAAAAACTTGAGAGATTCTATAATCTACATCTTTGAGTCCAGATAGAACTTTATTTTAAAAAATGGGGGCGCCTGGGTGGCTCAGTGGGTTAAAGCCTCTGCCTTCGGCTCAGGTCATGATCTCAGGGTCCTGGGATTGAGCCCTGCATCGGGCTCTCTGCTCAGCGGGGAGACTGCTTCCTCCTCTGTCTCTCTCTGCCTGCCTCTCTGCCTACTTGTGATCTCTCTCTGTCAAATAAATAAATAAAATCTTTAAAAAAAAATGTATCATAGGATCATTCACATGATAAAGAGTAAAAACAGTTTGGAGTAGTGTATTTTCTCCCCTGCTGAATATGATGAAATTAACTTAAGTGATAGATTAATAAATTTGCATACTCTAATAATCCTTCCCATTTAGGTTTTTAAAGACTTTTCTGTGATAAATCATAGTAACTATAAAATTGGTAGATAATATATGATTTTTCATACAATTCGCTTTTTTTTAAAATATTTTATTTATTTATTTGTCAGAGAGAGAGAGAGAGAGAGCGAGCACAGGCAGACAGAGAGGCAGGCAGAGGCAGAGGGAGAAGCAGGCTCCCTACCGAGCAAGGAGCCCGATGCAGGACTCGATCCCAGGACGCTGGGATCATGACCTGTGCCGAAGGCAGCCACTTAACCAACTGAGCCACCCAGGCGTCCCACAATTCACATTTTTATATTCCTGCTGCTGAAGTACATGCTATCTTACATAAAGTACATAATAAGCACAGTGTAGGTCAACGTGCAAATCAAGAAGTGGGTACTTGACCATCTCTGGCTCTGCTTTATGTCCCTACAATAGTAATTATCATGAAACACAAAATTAAATAGAGATTGGCTATTAAATGCAAAAGAATACAATGTTGTAACTTTGACAAGACTTTTTCAAACACCTCTTTTGCTTAAAACTCAAAATATGTCATTACATGTGTTTCCATTTATGTAACTATTATGTAAAAGCTATTTTATTTTTATATCACAGGCAAGTATTTAAATTTAATTCATTTTAATATATTAAACATTAAAATAATATCAAATATAAAGTAATATTAAAGATATTAATATTTAATATTAATATTAAGATATTAAAATATATTTTACTTTTTAATATATTAAAATAAAATGAAACAGTTTTCTGGGCTAGCTTACTGTATATGCTTCTTTTTAACAACCAAATGTGTGTTTGATGCCTCCCTTCTGATGGACCCACACCAGCTGAGCAACCTGTAGATGAAATTATTCTACATTTTTTTGGAAACTCTCTAAGAAACAAGACTATATAGCAATTAATTCTTCCTTATTACCTATACTGCTTGTCTGGCCTTGGGGACTCACTGGCCAGACATTCCGTCCATTCAGACAACTGCTTCATAATAACTACCAACTGATTCAGTCCTCCAGGTTAGCTGGCTTGAGTGTGCAGAAATAGCATAAATTCTCTCAAAGGAAGTTTTCTGGTTAAATTTTCCAAAAATTAGAAGGCATTTCCTGGAAAGCATCATGTGCCTAGAATTTATTTCCTCTACCATTTTGACAAAGCCTGTGTCTGCTAGACTTCTGGGCACCAAGAACACAATGTCTTTCCAGGCTTTTTGTGTCTCTCCAATGTATCACAGAGATGAACTTGGCTCTGGAATATCTCTTCATCTGTGTCTCTATGATGACAACCAGCTGAAAAGGGAGAAATTAAGTCAATCAGCTGATTGCTTTCTTTGCATCACTCCAACAGTTTTGGCAGATTTTTTTCCTCCTTGCCTTGCCTGATTGTTTGGAGACTGTCAATAAAGACATTGCTAAATGTGAGACTGAGATTATAGAAGCGAGTAGCTTTAATAGGAATGTGAGAGTCTAACTAAAATTGAACTAAACACTATAAAGTGTGCATAAATAAAAAAATAACACAAACATGATTACTACAGACATGGTAATGAGGAAGAGAAAGGCCAAAAGACTGAAAAGACGATTTTGTTTTCAGTCTTCCATGAAACATCTTTTTAAAGGAAGTGTCTGCTCATTGTTCATGGTGGCTGTTGGACTACTGAGATGGTGGTCTAGTAAGAGAGGTACCACCTTGGTCTGCTCTCTCCAGGCACCAAAAGCTTGTCTTCACTCATAGGTGTCATACTCTTTGAGTATTTATGGTTAATCTGAGAGGAATTTTCTTTAAAAGATTTTATTTACTTATTTGAGAGAGAAAGAGCACAAGCAGGGGGAGCAGCAGAGGGAGAGGGAGAAGCAGGCTCCCCGCAGAGCAGAGAGCCCAACGCAGGACCCGATCCCAGGACCATGACCTGAGCCGAAGGCAGACGTCCAACCATCTGAGCCACCCAGGCACCCTGAGAGGAATTTTTAATGTGAGTCTTTAAAAAGAAAAAACGTGGGTGAAAAAAAATGAACTTCACCAAGGAACAAGAAAACTTACTATAGACTATATCTAGTAACAGTAATAATAATAATAACAGTAAAAAAAAATAATAATAATAACAGTAATGGGTGTGATGGTTAATGTTATGTGTCAACTTGACTAGGCCATAGCGCGCCCAGCTCTTTGGCCAAACCTTATTCTGGGTTTTTCTGTGAAGGTGTTTTTGGGTGAGATTAACATTTAAACCAATAGTCTGAGAAATCAGATTGTCCTCCCCAGTGTGGGTGTACGTCACCCTTTGTTGAAGGCCTAAATAGAGTAAAAGGCTTAACCACCCCTTAATAAGAGAATACTCTGCTCCATGGCCTTCCAGTTAGAACATCATCTCTTCCTGTTTCTATAGCAGCTTCGGGCCTTTGAATTTAAATTGCAGATTTGGACTTGCTGGACTCCATTATTATATGAACCAATTCCTTATACTAAATCAATCAATCTCTATACACACACATACACACACCCATACATGTATATATATGTACATTCTATGTTGATATATAATCCATATTGATCCTGCTTTTCTGGAGAACCCTGACTACTACAATGACTATAATATATTGAGCACTTGCTGTGTACCCACCACTGTGCTATGGTTATTACATCTATCGTCTCGCTTAATCCTTTCAACAACCCTATGAGTTGGGTCTCACTCACTGTACCCATTTTATGCATGATGAAACTGATTTAAAGCATATACATTACATTATCAGGATCATTGGACTAATATGTAGTAGAGTCAGGGCTAGAATAAAACATATTGCTCCCCATGTTTTATTTTTGTGTATTATCCTACCTTTATTGTGGGAGAAATTCTTAGCACTTACCAAAGATTCATATGCTCCTCTACATTTTCCAGTCCCCCTTTCAGTTAACTGGGACTGTGGGAATAGTGCTGTCCAGTGAAGTACATGTGGATATAACAGGTGACCTTATGGACCAAGACATTAAGAGCTGATGTGCCTCCTTCATTTCTCCTCAACTGCCTGCTGACCCTGGAGAACACCTGTTCCAGCTGGCATAGTTACAAGATGAAAGCAACCCAGGTTGCTGAGTCATCTTTTGGAGGAGAGCCACAGAGGAAAGTCATCTAAGCCACATCAAACTCTGAATAGGAAATAAAGTTCTATTGGGTCAAGCCACTGATATTTTAGTGTTGTTTGTTATCCTACCATATAGTGCACCTATTAAACTCTAATTTATACCAATAAGATCTGATATCAAAAGTGATAAGTATTTGAAACATAGTGATATGTTTATGAATATAATGTAGCACAGTGAAGCTTTGGAACCAGGCTACCTAATTCAAATCCCAGTTCCACTTGGACTAGAGCTTAGACAAGTAACTGACCTTGGGTGTTAATTAACCACTCTGTGATGCTCATGTGTAAAAAAGGGTTTATTCTAATAGGGTGATTATGATGATTCTAATAGGGTGATTATGATGACCAAATGAGTGAATAGACCTATAGCTTTATGCTGGCTTCTATTAACACTATAAAAATGAGCTTTGTATATAAACAGTAATTTATATTTGACAATGTAAAAAAGGTTTTACTCTCATTCACTCAAGTTTATTACACAAACAACAAGCATGTTTAAATGAAGCCATATGATCAACCCTAAACTAAATTTGATAGATACAAAGATGATTAACACATGGCTCTATTCACAGAGTTCACAGCTTATTAAAGCAGACAGCCATATTAATGTTATTGATGCTAAAATTCAGTTAGTATGGTAAAGAACCATTTTCTGGGTTTCACAGCTATGTCTTGTTCCAAAATTTTTTCATTTTCAGTGCCTTCTAGAATGCAACTGAGGAACTTTGGGATAAGTAACCCAGCCTCTACTGCTGATGAGGAAAGGAGAGCATGGGTCTCCCAATTTGCTTCCTGCTTGTCCTCTCTCTAAACCATTCTCTAAGGCTGTTTCCTAGAACACAGATTTCATGAAGTCATTTTACTTCTTAAAAATTTCTGATACTGGGGCACCTGGGTGGCTCAGTGGATTAAGGCCTCTGCCCTCGGCTCAGGTCATGGTCTCAGGGTCCTGGGATCGAGCCCCACATCGGGCTCTTTGCTCAGAAGAGAGCCTGCTTCCTCCTCTCTCTCTGCCTGCCTCTCCACCTTGTAATCTCTGTCTGTTAAATAAATAAATAAAATCTTTTAAAAATTTCTGATACATCTCTACTGATTATAGAATAAGGTGCTGTATAGTAGCAAGATTCACCCGCAGCCCCAAACTATCTGCAGCTAACATCCTCTCTGGTAGGAGAATGAGTGAGATGTAGTATAGAGAACAAGGAACCTGGTATGCAGAGACCTAAAGTCTACCTCTTAATGTCTTTGAGCCTTGGGTGAGAAACTTCACTTCTCTAGATCAAGTTTCCCCATCTATAAAAATAAGATGTTAACTGTTCTTTACATCTAACAAGGTGGTTCTGAGAGGCAGATGACATTCTAAGTGTCAAAGTGATTTAGGATTTTTAAGTATAAAGCACTACATATAAGATAGATACAGATACAGATACAGGTATGGTAAGGCAATGCTTCTGAAACTTCTGTACAGGGGAAAAAAATTCTTCTGAGGATGTTCAATATGTGTTCACCCATGTACTTTCCCCAGAGACCTTGATTCAGTAAGTCCAGGATAGACACATGTAATTGATTTTTCGCCAAATACTCCAAGTGATTCAGATGCAGGTGGTCTCTGGACCACACTGTGAAAAATGCTAAGTGTTGCAAATTCCACAAGGAAGAGTCCTCACAAAGCTGAAGTCTTTTTGACCCAACAAAAATAGGTCTTGGTCAATATCTACTTTTCTATTTTTGTCATCATTTTAACAATTATTGTCAGACTACTAGCAAACCAAAAATAGGTATATTTATTGAGAGACCCAGAAAGTTTCACAGATTTTCATCTCATTTTAGTGTTTGGAAAAAATAAAAATATATAGCTTTACTCCTAATTCAATGATAAGGAAACTGAGGGTCAGATTCCTGGAAACAAATTTCAAATCTCTGGTGCCATATGGAAGGGAATTTGAGAACTTTTAGAGTCTGAGTATAAACCCATAGATTTTCATTTCTCCTGGCTGCCTTCTCAGTAGAGCCAGGATTGGCCAGAAGCCAGACTTTGTGGAAGCTCTTGAGGTGTAAAGGTGGCTATTATCAGTCGTGATGAGCTTCAACTCACAAATCAATATTTTCCCATTATCAGCTCTGCCTCCAGACATGTTTGTATCTGAAACATTGAAAACATTACCTCTATTACAGTCATTCTCCATCTTTATATTGACCACGTGACCCAAGGCAGCTCATGGGGTGGTGGAATGCCCACTGCAGCTGTCACTAAGAGAGCTTGCCCTGATCAGAGATGAAGAAGAGACCCATGGCGGTAATACTCAAAGTCACCTCCTTTGGTAGAAATTCCAAATAAAACTCCATTCTCTTTCCATAATGACAAAGGTAAAAAGGAACTGAATTTTTATATATAAATATATGCAACTGTTTCAAAAGCATTGACTAAAAGTCCTCTGGCAAAGACAAAATTAAGTAATCAAAAGGTCTTAATACTTTTGCCACCCAGTTAGCGTGTTCTGGGATTTGTTTTTGCTTTTAAACTCCTGATAAAATAAATAAGGAAAGGATCATATAATTTTCTGACCAAAGCAAATGGAAGTCTCAGGGAAAAGAAAGAACTTATTTCTCAAACGTGGTGGATCTTAGTATTGCAATTAATAGCTATAATAAAACAATCTAAAATTCAGGGGTACATGATGATATAGGAAAAAAAATAACTTTATATATAAAAATAATAAAGCTAAGATATTTTTAAGTCCAAATAAACCTTATTTTACTTGAGGGAAGCATTCATATTTTTATTCACTCCTTGGTGTCTGCTTGAAGCTAAGTGGTTATAAAGCATTAACAGAAAAACTTCCAGGAAATGAGGCAAAGTCATAAAAAAGGAAATACAGAAAAATATTTTAAATATAGGAAAAACTCCTGTATACCACCCTATAACCCACTATCCGCAGTTAAAAAAAAAAAAACAACAACTATAACAGATGTGCAGCAGAAATTGAGAGAAATTTTTGCTGGCACTAATCTGAGCTAACAGCTGTCATTAGGGCTGACTCATCACTTCTAAAAACTAGCTTTTCAAATGTGGAAAGGGGAATTTGCAAATATGAGAGGAAATTTTAAGGATATAAATTTGGTTGTTATCAGTCTTGAAGTTCATCACCCATTAAATTCACAATCAATATTTTTCCATTAACAGCCCTACCTCCAGACATTTTTATATGGAAGCACTGAAACTATCTCTCCTATTGTGGTCATTCCTCTTCACTGTATTGACTACATGTTTTAAGAAACCCGTAGAGAATTTTGAGATTTGGGGTTTGCAGGTAAACTTTGAATGAGTATTTTTCAACATGTAAATGTCCTGGAACCTCAACCAAAGGGCACTATAATGTAATGATAAATAAATAGCATAAAAATAAATAAATGAATAAATAAATAAATAAATAAATAGCATAGGCTTTACCATCAGACGATCCAGACTTAAATACCAACCTTACCAATTTGTGACCCTTGACAAAATATTTAAACACTCTGAGCCTCTATTTCTTTCTCTGAAAAATGGAGATAATAATAGCATCTACCTAGTCAAGGATGTTTTGAAGATTAACTATTACACATATGTATAAGTATGTATATATATGTACATAGGTCTATGTGAGGAGTGTGTGTGTGTGTGTGTGTGTGTGTGTG